>VHZZ01000015.1:290852-341067 GCA_009801015.1 Silene noctiflora
AGCCTTTTCATTATCTTAGTTAATCGTATCTTATTTGCTTGTTTGTCGGATTCCTTCCTTGTTTTAGTCATAGCTTATAGTTAGTCTTCATTCAAATGCCTAGATTGAACTAAACTAGAGACAAACAATCGATTTGAAATCCAATCCCGTCCTTTGGGTTCGATCCTCGCAATACTACGACGATCCCCCGTCCGCTTGCGAGGTTTTACAAATTTAAAGCTATCCGTTATGTAAAGGTTAATTCAGTGTCACGTGGGAGACGAGACAAGCTTCAGACTTGGAGTCGAGTAGATGACACAATTGTTAGTTTTGGAATCACTACATCGGAAAACCGAGATGGTAACGCTTCGATTATTCTTGGCCGGATAATCGGGGTGTTACAGTCGCTTCATGAGTTACTGTATTCGATTTCAGCCCTAAGTTACAAGTTATCATCTTTTTTTAAGGAGTACTTGGTTTTCGTCTCAGAATAGTTTATCGCATATCGGCAGACTCAAATGTCTTCTGTTGCTTCTCAATATCGTGTGGCTGCTTTAGCTGATCGAAGAAACCGTCTGCATGATTTTCGGACGATTTTATCCCGGGAACCTGAAATCCCGAAAACCGTATATTACACTTAAATTTAAGCCGTTTGGGAGGTTGTACCGGGTCATATTTTTTTTTCTCCCAGTTTTTCTATCACGTGTCAGGGGTCGATTAATGATTTACTGTATTCGGTTTTCAGCCGTAAATAAGAAGTTTTCATCAATTTTTAAGGAGAACCTGATTTTTGTTTGAGGCTCATTTATCACGTACTTGAATCCTTAAATGTCCTCTTTTGTTTCTCAAAGTTTGTGTGACTGCTTTATTTGACCCGAGAAACCATCCGTATGATACGGAATTTTTTTTTCCGGAAATCGTGTATTACACATAAATTGGATTTGGGATGTCGTATCCGGTCATGTTTCTTTCCTCCCGGTTTTTTTACCACATGCAAGGGTCGTTTCGTGAGTTACCCAATTCTTTTTTCAACCCTAATCAGAAGTATTCATCTTTTTTTAAGCTTTTCGGGACCCTGAAATCCCGAAAACCGTGTATTACACATTTAAATTTGAGTCATTTGTGTAACACCCCCTCTCACCCGACCAAGGTATTCGGGAGTGTCACTATCTCGGTTTTCCGAGGTAGTGAATCAAAATTACAATTAAGTAACATTTATTAAAGTTCATATTTAATGGATTATATAAAACACGGCATGAGATTTCCAAATATAGACAAAAATACGGCACGAAACCAACACGAAATTAACGAGTTAGGGTTGAGGCATCATGACCCATATATGTAAGTGGGTCGACACGAACACGACACGAGATTTAATTAGGTTGGGTTTGGGTAGGAGGGTTTGTGACCCATTTATATGTGACACGAACCAGACACGACTCGATCTGTTTGGCAGGTCTTATGATAACTGGATCACTAAACAACTAAATTAATGTAAGTTAATAACTAATTAGAGGAGTCTAATTAGTTTCAGCCACCACCCCCCTCCCCGAAATCTTGGGTAGTTGATAGTGGTGCATCACATCATGTAAGTTTAAGTAAAGTGATATGTAGTTTTCGATTAGGCTTACGAACGTGTTAAAATTTATAAACGTAATATTAAGTTCTAATATAAAAAAACTCAAGAATAAAGTTCACAAACGGCAGAAATTTAAAACGATGCGACCGTGATCTAGTCATCGATTTTAAGTGCATAAAAATAATGCACATATTATGTTTGGGAGCCAATTTAAAACCACAATAGTACCGAGCTCTGCTCATTATAACACACCAATTAAAATTTCATACATTGAGAAAAAGTTGTATCAACAAAAATCATATATAAGTAGGAATATTTTAAATAATAAAGGCAGAGAAACTATTAAAATGAGGACGACTTAAAACTATTTATCAAAAATAAGTTATCGCAAACTCAATTTAATTATTTAATTAATAAAAACATACGAAGTACTTTTTTGAACAAAACCTTCTTGCGATAACTTTTCTTTATGTTATTACTTAAAAATAAAAATAAAAATCCTTCTACTAAGAGGGCTGGGCATAAAATTTACGAATATAATTGTTGATAAAAAAAATCAATGTGTTTTATTAAAAACATTCATATTGAATAATTCATTAAAATTGTAACTAGATAACCTAATAACATGTTGTAGTAATAAGTAACATAAATTACAAATTACAACTAACAAAATCCTTGTTCTTTTGGACTTAATTTCAACTCTATTCAATTTAGTTCGATTCATTTCAACTCTATTCAATTCAGTTCAGTTCAGACAGTTTCAATCCAAAAGAACCGGGCCAAAGTAATGTTTCTTTTAGAATGACAATTATAGAAAAATAAATTTTACAATGCCATATTTAGAAAAAAAAATTGTTTCTACAATGGCAAAGAATAACATTCAACTCTAATTTTATCACTATATCTCCTCAAATAACTCCTAAATTCTTATAATTTGGATCTTAATTCTTGGTTCAACAAGTATCCTTCAAAAGCTGGACACTATATATATTGATTAATTAATTATTCATTATATATATCATTAAATAAATAAAAAATGACAAACATATTTATATATATATATTCACATTTTGAGCTTTCTGTTTAAAGTCCATTATAGGTTATATGGCGATGACAACCGCAGCAGCAGTTGAAACGCTTCCGCTTCCTACTGATCATTGTGATCCGACTTCCTCGAAAATTTATCGAAACATTTCATATTTTCCAAGGGAAATAATCTTTAACATCCTAATATTTATTCCTGCTAAACCTCTTTTTGATGCTATCAGATACGTCTGCAAGCAGTGGTACGACATAGTTCGCGACCCTGATTTCGTTAGAGCGCATTGTCAAATGTCTACTCCCGGTTTCCTCATCCAAGACATTTACAGGCGACATATTAATAATAATCCTACGATTCATATCAACGACGACGCACCTACAGCGAATCATGCTACAGAAATCCAATTCCCCTTCCCTGTTGAAGTACTGTCCTGTTTTAATGGGTTCGTCTTGTTTTCAAATCCATCGAATAGAGAAATATTTCATGCCGCGAATCCTGTCACTAAAGAAAACATCAGCCTGCCTCGACTGAAGGATTGTTTGCATAATTCAGTTTACGATAGTAAACCCGGTTTAGCAGTTGATTCCTTCGGTCATTATAAAGTAGTAGTGTATGATTCAGGTGCATCCGCAATGAGGGTGTTTACTATAGGTGTCGATAAAGCTTGGAGATTTATCGATCATCAAGGTATACCCGTTAACTCTGCAGAGAGGCACGCAACTACTTCATATTGTCCACAATCTTTTGGAGGATTTATCTACTGGTTTACGCGGTATACCTATACTGCAAGTATATCCTGTGGGTTCGCCTTTGATATGGATACGGAAACTATTTATCACTTTTCTCAGCCGAAAGACGTTGTTAAAAATTCAGGCTTAGCCACGTTCCTAAGTATGGGAACAAGTCTAGGCTTTATACTTGAACAAGGATTAATATGGAAGCGCTGGAAATTGACAGACGTAAAATCTGGTGAATGGATTGAGTTAGCCGATGTCAATGCGAGTAAACTCTGTATCCGCTTCAAAGAAGTGTTCGATCCATATGTAAATATGCTTTATTATCCGGTTAAATTGTTTGGAGGACAACTATGGCATTTCCGCGATCTCAAGGACGGGAGTGCTTTGGTTCGTTATAATTTTGTTAACGGAAACATGACGATTTTCCCAATCAAAATAAACCTCGATCATTACAGCCTCCTGCCTCATGCAAACACATTGGTTTCACTGAAGAACTGCTAGGATTGCCTCATTCATTTGTTATTATTTTTCAAAACTTAGTGCGGAGTACTATGCTACTTCCGTCTCAATAATTTGTTTTGTTGTTTTGCTTCTTCGGTATGAATGAACTTGTTTTTTGTGATTGTTTTTTTAAGGTTGTATCAAGCATGAAAACGTAAATTAAGGGGTTTGTTTGTAACGAGGAAGGATTTGATAGTTTACGAGAATGCGATACCTAATTATCTATGATGATCCGAACTCTTTATTTACCGAATATTGCGTTTATAATATGATTGAGAATGTCATGAATTTTGAAAGGTATTCACTCCGATTCTTCAACTTTAGTTCTCATTGACAATTATTTTTGAAAAAGTTTTTTTTTTGAAAAAATACTTAGTATTTACCTCAATTTCATAAATACTATCTAAATTTTTTAATTTTCCTAGAAACTACCTAATATTTTATACTTTTTGTCGAACACTACCAAATTGAAATTAATGAGCAAATTCGACAATCTTTTTGCCAAATTAACTAAATTTCCGACAAACAAATCAAAATGTCAATCAAATTAGTCATCATTTCGTCTAAATTAGCCACAATCTCAGCCAAACTAGTCAAAATTGTAGTAAAAAAGTTGAAGTAACTAAGTTAGTGGCTAATCAAAACAGTTGGTGGTGGTTAAGTATAGTAAATAATGTATGTAATATGCCCAAAATAATGTTTTCGAGTTTAAATTTTGTCTAATTTGATCGGAAATTTCAATTTGGTAGTGTTCGACAAAAGTTAAAAAATATTAGGTATTTTATCGTAAAATTAAAAACATCAGGTAGTATTTGTGAAAATGAGGTAAATATTAGGTAGTTTTTGACAAAAAAACTCTTTTTGAAAATATTAAAACTGATAGACAGTAGTGATAGTCGTAGAATTTGTGGTTGGGTAGAACCTATATAAATTGATGGGGTTCTAGAGTAAATAGGTGATCGGAGACATTATTACGTATTACTGATAACTAATTAACTAGGTATATGTCCACAGATAGATCAAACTTTTTGTACAATTCTTTAGTCCAGGATTAATATTTAGGGGTCCCAAAAATATTGGGACAATGTTCGGTTGCATCACTTGAACACCCTTAAAGACGGCCATGCTTGCATTTAGAATCAACATTGAGCTTAATAATTGTCGAGTTATCAATCTTATCCAGATAATAACAAGTTGGGTTCATATCGGGCATTTTGGTATTGACTTCATCGGGTTTATCGAGGTGTCCGGTCCAAAACAGGCTTGGTCTAGACAATTTCGGTTTGCTATTTATTCGAATAGAAGAGTTGCCATTTCATTCAAACAAAGTTTAATTAACGTTTAGCATTATGGTTCCATAACCTGACTAAGAAATTAATCAATACTGTTAAATACACTTCCTTCAAACTCGAGGGTAATTAGATAATCACCAGAAAACACGAAAATATTGACACTGATAAAAATGCTAGCCTTGTTTATAGCATCAGATAATCGTACCCAGCCTGTGAATAAGCATATCTCCAGTACTGAATGAACAGCAACATCTTCGATCAGTTCAATGCATATCATCTTGGCAAAAGCCGGTCTCAGGCATGCACAAGTACTAATACAAACTTGCACTCTTCTAAACGCCAAAACACGGTTTGCAGATGATGTCACACTATGCTTCCAGCATAAGTTAAGCCCCAGCTTTGTATACCGTGTTAGAAAACCATAATGGGCCTGTATCCGTACTAGAGTTGCTCCTAAGTTAAAGACACGAAGCTGTTGAGAAGCACCGGGTGAAAGATGGAATTGAAGGTTGATTAATCTACTCGCTAGGTAACAATATGGGCACTGGAACAATGGTCGAGTTGCTTACGTGAGGGTTTGTTTGCTTGTTTAGACTTATAAACATGAAGCCGACCCTATTATTCCAAGGAACCCAAAAAAGTAAGATCGCAACCTTAGATCATCGCATCAGGATTAGTGAATAGTTTAGAAAAGTAGTTTCTGATTTCTGGTAAAGCATTCTGCATCAGTGAAGGGTGCCTACACATTTCCACAGCAAAAAGATGGTGAACAGAGAAATCAAATATAGTCCGGCATCTTAATATAACCATAATCGAAGATAAATCATACGAAAATGCTGAACAATTCGCACAGAACGACAGAAGTAACAATAAACACATAACCAATTCATGATAGCAAAGAGAAGAAATCATTTTTTTCCCCATGGTATCTGTCAGATAAAAGGTTGTGTATCAATGTATTCAATTCATACACTTTTCTTTGTTTTACTATTGAAAAGAGACGCTCTATGTTGAATAAAAACTCCAAAGATAACTGGAAACATTATTACTCCGTATATGACTTTGTCAAGAAGACAAATACTTCATCAAAAAACCCAAGATATCAAGGCAATGCTTCAAGTATCTAAGAAACCCAAGCTTATGAATTTGCGTGAGAGAGTGCTATCTCTCCAATTACTTGGATTTACTATATCATTTGTTCCTCTTTTGCCACCCAGGTCATTACATGAGTAAATTCTAACTGTAGATCTACACAAATACCTTCTTTAACGCACGTCTTCCATAGTTCATCCACAACCTTTAATTACACTATCAACTTGAAATATATGCCCTTCCCACTTACCCCTTAACTTTTTGCGTCATTTGAAAATCTAGTGAAATCAAAACAGGAGTTTCAATTAAAAACAAGCATACAGGGGGCATGCCACCAAAATTGCATGACAAACTAACACCCCTTCATGCCATCACGCACGTAACAAGATTTTTTTGCATATTGTCATCTTGTATATGAATCAGAAACCCGCAATATATGAAACAGGGAAGGTCAAGGCCTGCTAGCTAGGAGGAAAAAGTGAAAAGCATTAAACTATACTCTGTGTTCAAAATGCTTACCCAGGCATGACACTCAATTTATCATACTGCTCCAAAATGAAAAGGATGCAAGCCTGCCTCAATGACACCGCATGAAAAGCCTCGGAAAGCTCGTACATTGCTGACACGTTCTCAAGTGATATATCCTTCATATATAAGAAGAGGAAAAAACAGTGATGTGTCACTATCGAAATATATAAAAGCAACACTTGCAGAATCTTCGATCTGCTTACCTGTGCTATGGTGTACTCACAGAGACGTTTCAGTCCCTCTAAAAGGTACTGATCAGCAGCCCTAAGAAGATCTTGAGCGATGTCAGATGTTATATCGACTGATCCAGTATATATAAATCTGTAACATATGACAAGGGAATTAGAAAAATGGACCATTTGGTAAGTCGAGATGGAATTTGTCTACCCAAAGTAGACGGAAAGATTGGATTCAGAGCACTTAGAATCCAGGAACATATCATTGGTGGAAAAAGGTAGTGAGATTTTACTATCGGAGCCATTGAGCTAAAGCCTAAAAGGCATCGTGTTGTACAGAGGAAGTTGGCCTCCAACCTAATGGCTGGAAAAGTCTGAAGCCGTTGGATTATGAGAACACTAAACATCACAAGTGAGGCTGATATACAAGAATGTGGGTCACTCACTAGACAGGTTCCTTCTCATTAATAACCTTCCTTAAACATAGTATTATATTCTCTTTTGATTTTTAGAAAGACATTACAAGGAAATTAGCACATTGCACATATTTTAGGAAAAAGAAAAACAAGGTACATTAAAATACTACCTCATCATTAACTCAAAAATCTCCCATCTGATGTTAGGAATCTCTATATCTCTAGCATCCTTTTCCTGTCCCATTATGACAAAAAAAAAAATCATCACGTAAAAGTCTAGATTGGAGGGAAAAAAATAAATAAATAAAAAGAGAGAGACCTGGGCTATGGTCCACCTCAAGTTATGAGACAGGTTAAACTCACCCGATAACCTCCATCAAACATTGCTCGAAATGCATCAGATTTGGCAAGAAGGCAGATTCGATGAGCAAAAAACCGTCTACCTGAAATAATAATGTGACCACATAGTTCAAAACAAAAGTAAAGTGCTAGCCAGAACTTGGACTACTGCCCTGTTTTAGGACAATAAAGGGCAGCCCGATGCACGATGGCGTCCCCGCAAGGCGAGGGTCCGGGGAAGGGTCCCACCACAATGGTGTAATAGGGGCGAGCCTTCCCTTGCCATTTTAGCAAGAGGCCGCTCCAAGGAATTGAACCTGTGACTTCACGGTCACAAAGCAACACCTTAACCGGTGCGCCGAGGCTCCCCTTCTTTTTAGGACAATCATAAAACAAAATATTTTTTTTTCCAACCTTCAACCAGGAAAGTAACATCAGACAGTGTTGCACTGTTTACAAACTGTTCCCCCAAGTAGACCTACAAAATAATTTTATAAAACTGTGTTAGTCAAAACTGCACATATCCATTGAATAATCACGACTTTCAGAGATAATAAACAATCATGAATCACATAGATACTCTGCCTGTTTTTATGTCTCGGCAAATGGGAAATTATGATTAGGATATGGATGAATGATTGTTATGGCAAGTTGACAACTAGTGGACCCTTACCTGCGATATGGGAGAGGGAGGAGCTGCATCAACAGGAGAAAGAGTCATGGCTTTGTTCGCCAACTTAAAGAGGGCCATGGCACCGTCATGTTGTTGCTTAATACTTGAGGATTTAAGAAGCCCGAGAAGTAACTCCAAACCTATAAAATGATGTCCACGCCAGAAAGTTAAAAATAGAAAAAAACATGCGAACCAGGCCTATAAATCGTACTCACAAAGAGGAAGATATGCACAAAAATGATTGCAACCAATCAGATAGAGATACCATTCTCAGCAATGAATATTTTTGTTTGGTCCTCTGGAGAGCACAGATGAGCAAGAGCCAAAGAAACTTGTCTTTGAGCAGCTTTTTCACCATTACGTATGAGGTTCAGCAGATAGGTTAAAACCTGCAGAGAACAATTAAAAGAGAGTTGGGAAGAAGGTTTAATCATCCAACTTCAATACAAAGCATGTGAAAGTGTGTATTTGTGTAATAGTGAAATTTGAGAGCTAAAAAATACTCACCCGACCATGTATCTTATCCTCCAATCTTTTCAGCGTTTTGGCTATGCAATCTTTGGTTGCCTGAAAGAATTTTTTTGGCATACACCGCATGAAGAATGATTTACAGTTACAAGGGCAGCTTAAAAGTACTGTTGCTCAACTGCATATTTAAAATCATAGCAACTCAAACAAATTTAAAAGCATAAGTAGTAAGAGAGTTTGACCAAACAGGAAACTAACCTGCACAATGAACTCACCCTCCTGCAACTTCTGAAAACCACCCACCTTGATAAACTCTGCTACATTATCCTGATTGTGTACAAGGCATGAGGTGAGATTGGCAATCAACACAAGGAAAAAATTTACATTTACGGCGTAGTTACGAAAGAAACTATGATCTTAATTTAGGAATGAGAATACCTCATTATCCGCAAGACCATAGAGAGCGAAAGCAGCATTATGCTGAAGGGAACCGTTTTTGGAATCAAGAAGTTTTAACAGAGGCACTAACCCACCACTATGCGCAATCCCAGCTTGATTATGTGACTCCTGAATATATTTTAAAATAGTGTTATTTCAATAATCGAGACGTGAAACATCAGAATAAATGAGACAACTTTGAAACTGCAAAGCACACTATCTGACTATCTGTACCTAAATTATGCCTTTCCAACTGACATTCACACAGAGCCTTAGAATAACAAGTTTTGACACTTTTTAAACGAAAACAGGACCTGGTAACAGTGAATATTCCAAACATAAGGCTTTTCTATGACTCCATTTTATCTTAAAGTATGTGTTGAAAGACTCTAGAAAGGCATTCGGGTACATTTATGAAGATCTGACACTGTGATTAGAGTTATGTGTCGATGCATAAAAAGATTTCAGGGTCGTTGACTCTAAAAGTAATGGTGAATTGATGGTTCTTAATAGTCCACCTAACTTCCTGGTGAATTTATGAAACATGATGCAACTAGTCAACAGATGCAACACTTACGAAAAACCACTATGACTATGCAATATCTGAAAGAGTTTGGGTGATAAAACTACATAATACACGATTGTATTTTTTCCCCTCGTCATTTCTTCTATGATCTAAATTATATGATCATGAATTATAAATCAAGCTGCCAGTGAATAAAGATTTGGCAAACAATTATAACTGCAAAACAAATTCATTACAATAAACAACACAGACAGCATACAGTTTTTCCCATCTAGCCAGCTATAGAACCATAAGACTATATCTATATCAAGTGGGGATGCACGACGATCATAACAATAAAAGTAATAGGAACAAGAAAACGGATAACAACCTGTGCTAATCTCCCCAGTGCAAAGGCTGCCATTTCCCGCAGCTGAACGTCAGGAGATCTGAGCATCTCAATCAACGGAGGAACAGCACCTCTCTGGACAATATGAACCTATAAAGGAGATAATATGTTGTAGTCAGAAAGGAATAACATTTAAAAGAACAGCATCAGTCAAACTAGCCATGTAAAGTCTGGCAAATACTTGTATAACTATGCATGGATGGGTGTGTTATCAGTTTAGCAATGAGAAGAATAAGCATTATTGGTTTGCTCTCTCAAACTACTTTTGAGAGAGAGTGATTCCAGATAAGATAAACTTTACTAGAGCTGCAAGCCTGCGACTTAAGTGGTTAAAAATAAATTGATACACCCAAGAGTCCAAGACTCAAAACTAAATTTAGCCCTCCTTCCAAATGAAAATACATCAACTTTGTAAGTAGTAAATACGGGCGTTGTCTCTCATTTAACTTACATGTAACGTTATCAAGTTAAGTGATAGAACGAATAAGCCCTGGCTAGAATTGTATCGAAGTACTAATGTTTATGTTAATTATCCAAAAAGGGTGTGATGTCCTTTAGAAATACTGTTTTATGAGTTTATGTTATAAACAAAACAGCAATGCAAGGGTATATTCAGAAAATGCATAAATCACGGTAAAATAGACGGAACAAAAAAGGCAATTATATAACAGATCTTTCTATTTCTATTCTACAGACTAGATGAACAATTAAGAATGTCACTCTCAAAAAGAAACCTTGCAATCCGAATCTGTTGCCGCAAATTGTCCAAGTAATAAGGCTGCTTCCCTCTGGCTCTCAGAGCACCGTGAACTGTTACCATCAAATACAAACAATATTTGTATTACCCCACTTAAAATTTTAAAATCAAATGAAGAAACAGGCAAAAGAACACAATTACACCAAAATAAGAGCTTAATGACCTAAGTAGCCCAATAACAGGTTGTAAAGCTCCAGCAAGCAAGACGTCTTTTTTAATACTAGGCGATGAATGTACAAGATTTCCAAGCACACCAACCTGAAAATGTCAAAGCAAACTCATAAGATGGTGATTGTTCTTGATGCTTAAGTACCAACTCAATTCCATGTAGCCGTCGGATATGAAAAAAGAGTAACATTTGGTGAGGTAATGTGATGCTGAGCTCGTTTGAGACTTGATCTCAGAAGTAAGAAAATGGATCATTGTGGCCAATACAACCATCGAATGAGATCGCAGTAAATTTTGGATTCTCATAACCATGATAACTCAGTCACGATGCAGTGTTACCGCCCAGATTCTTGACAATTCGTATACGCAGCAAGCCGCATAACTAGTTCAGTTTTAGTGGAAGTTACTTACCGCTTCATAATGTATAGCAGCATCCCCAGATTTAAGCATAAGGATAAGAGCAGGAAGAGCATTGCAATCAACAATCTGCAAGTCATAACGTTGAGTTGATTAAATATGCATAACAAGTAACTGAAAAGTTTAAGAAATGAGAATTCTAAACTGGCTCCAGAAAAGTTCTTCACCTGCTTCTTATTTTCGTCATTTTTAAATGCCAAAGTGCGTAGTGCCCCAGCAACTGCTTTTTGCACCTTTGCATCACTAAATTCAAGCAGTTCAACAAGAGGTGGAATGCCTCCTTCTGCCCTGGAAGTAAATCCAGTATTCAAAGTCAACAATTATAGAATGCCAGTTTCCATCTGAGGCATAAGTGTATAACGCACTAACGCAGGAAAACGTACCTGACACAAGTTTTAATGCTACTATTTTCATGAGCAAGGTTGGTTATTGCATCTGCAGCTCTACGAATGACACCAGAGACAGCTCGAGAACTTAAGTTCCTCTTGTGCCTTTTCAACAGATCCACTATAAAAGGTAATGCACCAGCATCAATAATTAGTTGTTGATGCTCTGGCTGCAAAGTGGGATGACAAAAATACGTGAGTTATACACGAGGCTGAATAAGTTGAAACCCATTTGAATGTCTCCATTGTATAGTTTGGAACTTTGGCAGATGGATTAAAATTTAAATAAAGTGGAAATCCCAGCTCTATAGGAATTTGGTGGCATCCTAGAGAAGTGGTTCTAAGCTTGCATAAATTAAAAAAATGGTGTCTGAAAATTGTAATATGAAGAAAATGCCATGTAAAGAACATCTCATAATTGAGAAGAGAACATCTATCAATCAAAACCAGATTGTTTCACTAAGACACTAGAGATCAAGCATCAAACACTAAACCTGATGATGATGCAATTAATTAAGTAATACCATTCATAGACCAGCTATCTACTAGTTTCTCCTTTCTTATGTGATATTTTCATGGCAAAGAGCGAAGCACAAGTTTGATGATGTGCAAGGAAAAAGACAACTATACACCAATCACATTTTCCGCCTTATACGAAAGACATGTAAGTAGGAAAAAAAACTTAGTTCTATTTGAAAACAAGTTAGCTTCCTTAACCCTTCCATCTTATCCGTTCTCACATGTAGCAAGTTTATTTCACCAAGAATTGGAATCTTGCAGGAAAATAAAATTATGATCACACCCAATAAAAAAATCCAACACAATCTGCTACTTCGTGATGAATAAATAATCATCCATATATCGTCATGCTTAAAAGATGATACTCATGAATATTAAAACTTAAAAGAAGAAGAGGTGATTAAAATAATTAAAACTCTAACTGACCTTCACAGCCAAAAGCCCTAGTGCAAAAACACTAGCTTTCTCAACTTCGTGCTCATGATGTTTCACTCTATCATTCTCTGTCAAAGGTGGCGCTTGAAGATGCTTCACCAGCACAGGCACCGCCCCACCTTCCACGATTATACCAACCACATCCTCTACAACGACAAAGTTCAACAGAAATACATTCAATTGAAATGATCACACCAAAATACGACACTCATTTCTGCTACAGTTATACTCGACTCCACCCCTTTCAAGAACATTATGTTGTCCCTTCAATAGTGAAAGGCCCTTTACTAGTCCTCCCCCTCAATCAATGGTATGATCTACCCACAAGCCACCACAAGTCATACACTGTCACTCCATAGTTGACCAATTTGATACAAATATGTTAGCAATGATATGCAATACACACTTAATAAAGCATTGGACACATAGAGTCCGTCATTCCAATCAAACGCCACGGAATACCACTAACAAACTGTACAATTCACTGTAGTTGTGGTTGTGGTTGAGAGAACCTGGTAACCCCGAGTCATACGAAATAAACCACTCTATGGACAATAGACCACCACAACACAAAATTTAGCATTGTATCAAGCAATGAGGAGCCTAATAGTCTCCTCTATCCCCAAAACAATCCATATACTCCTCAGTTCAAGTATGCGCTTCATTCACAAGAACCCTCTAATTTAGTCAAATTAAGTACTTCAACATCATCAACATTAAATTATACAATTACTAAGTTTGATCATACAAAATCAAACCCTAACACCAACATCAAAACCACAATAACACCAAA
Source organism: Silene noctiflora (assembly GCA_009801015.1). Classification (NCBI taxonomy): domain Eukaryota; kingdom Viridiplantae; phylum Streptophyta; class Magnoliopsida; order Caryophyllales; family Caryophyllaceae; genus Silene; species Silene noctiflora. The sequence continues at coordinate 304,502 of VHZZ01000015.1, forward strand.
AATCAGCTAAAATCTCGACGAAAGTAGCATGAAGCGGATTATAATGCTCTAACTTATTCAAAATAAAAACTTCAACATCATCAACATTTGAACAACACAATTAATAAGCTGGATCATACAAAATCAAACCCTAACATCACCGTCTAAATCAAAACAACACCAAAAACCAGCTAAATCCTCGACGAAAAAGCGATGAAGCGTATTATCAGCAAATGATTATCTCTTCTTTCCTTTTCAATTGCGAAACCGCCCTTAATTATTCAAATTAAGTACTTCAACATCATCAACATTAAATTATACAATTATGAAGCTTAATCATACAAAATTAATCTCTAACATCAACATCAAAATCACAATGACACCAAAATTCAGAAATCAGCTAAATTATCGACGAACAATCATGAAGCTTAATCATACAAAATCAAACTCTTAACATAAACATCAAAACAACAATTACACCAAAATTCAGAAATCAGCTAAATTATCGACGAACAATCATGAAACGGTACCGTTTTTCGCGAGTTCGGCGAGAACATGAGTTGCCTTTTTAGCGGCGTTTCTATCGGCTTCGCTCCACGAGAAATTCGCCGTCAATATATCGACTTGCGCGGCGATAGTTTGACGAAGTGAGCCGCCAGAAAGCGGGTCGGATTCTCTCTCCTCTTGGTGGTTTAATTTACGCTTTTGCCCTTTCCGGCTGCTCGAATTTTCCTTGTCTTGCCACCCCATTGTTGCCTAATTGGGACGGAGAGGAAGCCCACTGTAGGAGGGGCCACGGATTTTGAACCGAGGATGAGAGGAAGGGTAGTGTCGTAATTTTACAAAATATTTCTCAAACATATAAACTTGGTAAACGGATCAGTCCGATTAGATACGGGTTTGATTTGGTCAATCCGCCGGGTCATTTTGAGCTGCCAAGAATTTGGATCAGTTCGAATCGGAGTCAATTCATTTCCACTTCCGCTCTTTTCTATGTATGATTATCGGTTATTTATCGAGTTAATTAAAGTTAGAGTACACTATAAAGATTAAACTCGAGTTTTCAGTTTGAATGTTGGATGGGATACAAGACCGATTAATAAAGTTGGGTCATTCAAATCTGTCAATTTTATGAGGTCTACCTCACGCAATTCTTTATGCTGAATGGAGGGGTCGAGTATTCGGGTTTTCGAATAGGGGAGTTGGATATGTAACGTGCGAATGTCAGGGGAGTTGATAATTGTGGGCCCCGGTCGTTTTCAACGAGCAGTATTTAGTGGGTTGACCCAGTCATATTCATTGCTCACCCTCGGTCCAAGATATGGACGTTCTCCTTCACCACAAATTCTCATTTGTGACGGGTACCATTTTGTCTCACAAAATGTCCAAGTAGAGGAGAGAGGGAAGCACATGGGGGGTGCCCTCACCTTGTCCCCCTATTCGTTTTGTGAGTGGCATTACCCGTCGCAAGGATCCGACCCGTCGCAAGGGAGACGTGCTGTTCACCACTACTACCCTCTTTATCCCCATATATTTATCTATTGTATACTCCCTCCGATCCAGACGAAAGGTAACATAGGCAAAAATGGAGTATTTAAGAAAAGATGGAAAAAATTAGGGTAAAAAGGGAAAAAATAGGTGGGGTATGTAATGGCATTTTGTGTAAATATCAAATGGTAAGGGTAACTTGGTAATGTTGTGGGTAAAATAAGGAATGTTACCTTTGGTTTGGATAGTCCGTTTATAGTAAGTGTTACCTTTGGTCTGGATCGGAGGGAGTATATTTGATCCGTATTAAACTAAATCTAAGACCAATAAAAAAATAAAAAAATTACTCTGAAAAAAAAAAAGGTAAATATCGGTGCAATTCTCCAATTTAATTTCAATTCATATATTTTTTATTTAATTGCTGATCAAATGAATACTATGTCAAATTATATTCATATAAGCTCAGTATATCATACTTTAAAAACCGACCCGTGCATTTTTTTGCACGGGAGTAAAACTAGTTAAACTTAAAATAGATACATCTGATCCGTCTTTGATGAGAATTTTTGTTACGTTAATCTAAGGTAAAAATAGAAGATAGTGAAAAGGGGAGTGATCTGTATACTTTGTTCAGCCTTCTCTTTACATGCATATGAATAAGTTGTGTTCAAAATGCGTAACAAATACTATTTCTTAAAATTTTCAATTTGGGTACCTAAGGTTTGGGTAAATATCAATTAGGGCGCATGAAGTTTGACCATTTTCAATTTGGGTGCCTCAGATTTGATTGTATTTGCAATTTGGATACCTAAGCTTTTGTTAGTTCCATTTAGGGTGTCCAAGATTTTATTTATGCTATCATTTTGAGTATTTTTAATTACAAGTTTTTTTCATTTCCATCATATTAATGAGAAAATATATTAATTTTTTTTTCCTGAACATGATAAGCATCATTTTATAAGTCACTTGATATTTATTTAGTATCCCTTATTATAATGGAAAATTAATTGAAACAAAAATAAATAAATAAACTTAGATACTTAAGGTAGTCGTAACTATATGTTATTTTTTTAAAYATTGACAAAGTAAGTACGCTTTTGTAACTTAATATTTTTTTGTGTGGTTTTGAAAATTAAGATTGTAAGGTATTGTATATTCTAAAAAATCTTAAATCCAAAATAAAAATGTAATTCTTAATTTGTTAATTTTTTTATTTATTTTTTGATATTTTAAAGTGATATTTAATTACGAATAGATTTTACATGAATATTGGGTCACTCTTTTTACAATAATTCTGAAGCACATTGCACTTATATGTTTAATTTATCTTGAAACCATTTAACTTATTTAAAATTTTAAAAACTTATCAATATTTTAAAGAAAAAAAAATAGTGATTTGATTTAAAATTAAGAATATTGTTAATATAAAATATCTAGCAAACCCTAACATGAATTTTTTGTTTAAAAAAAACATATTTTTAATTAATTAAGTTTAATTACTTTTTCATATTAATATCTAAAAAGACAAGTGAATTATTTTGAATCAAAAGTATATAAAATAATACAAAAGAAAAACCTTAGGCACCCTAAATGGAACTCATCAAACCCGAGGCACCCAAAGTGAAAATTCATTTAAACCCGAGGCACCCAAACTGAAATTACTTAAACCTCAGGCACCTAAATTGAAATTTTGTCAAACTCCAGGTACCCTAAATGGAAATTTTCCTTAAATTTATAATAAACCAAATAACATCTCATTTTTTATTTTTATTTTGGTGTTGACCAGGAGTATCCCCTACCGACAGCTGGGACAATCTCCTTCGGGGTACTGAAGGCAATTTAATGGGTTGACCCCTCCAAAGTTTGACATTTTCATTCGTAAGAGTCAGGAATCGAACCCTTGACCACTTGTTTAAGATATGAGAGCCCTTACCACTCACAGCAGCCAACTTTGGTTACACCTCATTTGTATGCTAATATCTAGACATTATGTTTTTGTCTTATCTTCCATATTTGATTTATTTTAAATTTAAGACGGATATTATAATCTTAAATAAGAATTTGTGAAGGAGTAAAAGTTATCAATAACACCTTTTAGAGGTGGAAGTAGGCATGTGGGTCGTTAGGTTGGTACACCTCAGCATGACCCGTGGCTCACTTTAGCACAACATAAGCTTGGCACGGCCCAGCACAGTACGACGATGCACCATGGGCTGACGGCCATGCCTGAGCCTAAGTTTGAGAAAGAAGATTGTACCTAACTCGGACACGACACGACCTACATGAGCACACTCCAAATACAATGAAGTAAATTTAAAATGGAGTAATTGTTTGGACACACCATGGGTCGTGTAGGGTCTATTTCCATTACACCAGCACACACATAGCACAAAACCGCCTTCTCGTGGTCAAAGCGTGTCATTGTCTCCACTAGATATGGTGGAACAACACGAGATTAGACACGACCTATTTCCAACACTAATTACCTTCTTGTAGAGTAAATTTTGTTTTTATTTAGTTATTCATATATTATTAAAGAGATTAAGTTATAATGTTCTACATTTTAAAACCTATGAATTGAGATAGTTGTAGTCTATTATTTGACAAAAACAATTAAGTTACCTAATACACTTGGTTGAATACATTTTTTTTTCGTTATTAGTAGAAATATAAAATATAATGACATTTAATAGTTTATTCAATTATTAGTTTAGATCCCGCGCAATAAATACGCGGTATTTATAAAGCTTTTATTTTTGTATTACTTAATAATTCTAAACTAGTTTTGAAACCCGTGAAAAAATCACGGGTCTTATATAATTTTTTCTTTTTTGGTTAACACTACCTGTATAAACACGAATTATTTAGAAACATGTCAAATGATAAAATAGGATGTAAATTATGAAAATTAAACATAATAACACGGTAATACTCCGTACTATGACTGCTGTCAACCCCCTTTATTTGTTTTCCAATTTAATCCTCGTTTACTTTTTAAGGGTTAAACTTATCAAATTTTGAGAGATTTCGCGGTTTTTTATTTTGAATGGTTTTTTGTTATTCTAATTTTTTTTATTATGGTCTTTGTATAATCAAATAATAACTAAAATTAATTATAAGAATGTCAATCCTTTAGTTAGCCTTTAACTATATTGTATTGTATAAATTTAATTATTATTATTATTCCATAAATAAAAATGATAGAAATTAATGAATGTACAAATCCCATGTGGAATAAAATTAAACGTGTTAAGATGATGTGAAATAAAATTAAATGGGTTAAGTTAGCCTTTTAATTATATAGTATAGATTAACACTTCATTAATTTTCATATTTCACATCATTGTATTTTGATATGAGAAAAAAAATGAGTTATAATATTCAAGAAAACTGAGTAAAATTAAATTGTAAAATAATAGTGATATCTCATTAATTATTCATTTTTCTCGTTATTGTATGTTGTTTCAAGCAAAAAAAATTGAAAATTAATCAAAGAGAATTGAGTGATGTTCTTAAATGTATTTTTTTTTTAAATTATTTTTTTATACCACAAAGCTAATGATTCCAATTTATAAATTTTTCTCAATTTTTTTGTTATGAAAGTAATCAAAACGATTTATAGTTTTGTTTACATAGTATGAATGGTATGAGTCAAGTTATTCACAAATAATAACATCAATAAGAGATTTAATAGTTTATAGTTTTATATCATTTATACTTTAATTACAATATTATAGTTTAGTGTTTAGTGAAAATTATATAATTTGATTAAAATATTAATTTTAATGAAAATAATTATAGAATGAAATAAATTATAATTATTAATTTCTTTATTTATTTATTGAATACAAATAAATTATCAATAGCTCCCTCTTTTAAAAAGATGTTTTTTGGAGGGAAACTTTGTGATTTCAGCTATTCTTTTTTAGTAGATAGGGAATTGATTTACAACTAGTATAGATCTCGTACTACGGTACGGTATTTGCAAAAGATTGTGTTAGAGAAAGTTGTAATTAAAATGTTGCCATTAAACATTTTTACATTTAATAAATCTGCTATTATAAAATTTTGTATTAGGACAAATTATGAATCACCTATATTAGTCGAGGATTCATTTTTTTTATTTTTTATGAAATTTGGTTTAATACAAAATTTAATATTGGTCTAATACAAAAAAAACAATAATAACATTGAGCGGGAATTTTTTAAGTAGTGTTAATCTTTTAGTATATATAGGGGATAGGGGATTATTGATTTATTTTTTCTATGAGGATTAGTTGAAAATGATCGTATCAAATGTACGAGAAGTTTTAGGGAAACATTGTGTATTGTGCATTTAAATCCAGTTAACGTATTTTTTTTTCTCAAAATAGATTGCCTACAATATTAATTGACTACAATATATTATTGCTGAAAATAGAAGGGGATATTATTGCGCAAGGAAGCAGTTGAGCGGGAAAAATGAGCGGGATTTCCCTGGACTTGTTAATCTTTTAGTCTATAGGGAATTATATTTCATAAAATTGAATTTAATGTGTTTAAGTTCTATATTCTTCCAAACCAAAACTTAGCATGTGACGTCGATGTTGGTGTTGTCGAGGGAGGTATTGGCGGTGGATGGGTGTTGGTAGTCAAGTGGTCAACCTTCGTGGTGAGTGGCAGTAATAGAAAATAGCACTGGAAACTGTTAGCGATGAGGGTGGATTTGGAGGAATAAGGAAAACGGATAAAGGGCACGAGAAATGCAAGCTAAAATAAACATTAACTATGGGAATGAGAAATTTTATTCCCTTTGTTAAACGGAAACCAAACCAACCTTATGTCTTAGGAAGTTACTTTGTAGTTGGTGTGTGACTAAAACAACCGTGATAGTAGAAGTATTAGTCGATGGTATTATAACATCTTATTCCAAATAAAACCTTGGACCTTAAGTTGTTATCCACAATAGCTCATTAGACTATGTACTTGATCCACAAATTAACACGTGTCTTTTTAAGCTCATTTTAACTTCACTATGTGCATCTTGAAATTATGCTTAACTGTATAGTTTAATGACCAAACCGATTGTACGGACTCCTTGATCATACTTAAGCTAAACTTTGACTTAACCAATTTTAAGTACTCCTCGAGTCCTTGTTCATGCTCAACTTACCAATTCCCAACTAACCAAATAAATTTGGTATGATGATTGCTCACTTAATCCCTTAACCATGAGGTCAAGGGTTCAATCCCTGCCCATAACAATGAAGCAAACTTTTTAGCCAGTCGTTTATAAGAGCACCGCAACAAAAAGAATAATTACCAATTTCCTACTTTAAAATGAATCTAAGACCATACACTTTTTGAGATTGATTGATTGGATATCTAATGTATGTGATACATTGTCATATCTAAACTATATTCAAACCCACCCAAATCATTTGGCACGGTATGTCTCATCATGAGACGATTGTAATGATGAATCCTTTAGCTCATAAAAGAGATATAAATACGGACAATTTAATCCTTCCTAAAAAAGCAAAATTAAGTTGGATACCCAAATCATTAAGAAATAACAATAGTTTTGCCTAAATGGCTTCCCACTAAGAATAACAAAATCCCATGTTAATCAGGGTTGGTTGTACCTTCTTATTTTGGAGCCTACCTTCTTTATCCCACCCACATCCAAACCCCACTTTTTTGTACCTCCTCTACTGTTTCCCAACTGTCCCAATTAAGATTTTGTCTCTTAGGAGTTACGAGTAAAAGACAGTAAATTACCAACAGTAAATCAGTAATTGTGAGACATTGAGATAGGTTCGATTCTTATCCGTGATATAATGTGCTTATTTGAACAAAAATAAACAATTTAAAGTAATAATGATACCACAACTCCACAAGTAATAAGTAATAAGTAATAAGTAGACTATACAATGACTGTACAACCACTTGTATACATATGGTAATATAGATTTGAAGCTTTATAGCAGAGAATTTGAGCTTATATATGCATTTTACGGGCTTTATTGAAAAGAATTTGAGCGTCTTTATAAAAAAATTTGACTCAAAATATTATATTGAAACTCAAAAATAAATAAGATTTTAATTTTAACACCTAAAAAATTAAAATGTAAATAAAAATTTTTAAAAGCTCAAAAAAATTGCATATAAGCTCAATTAGATTTGTATTTGATGTATGATGCTCATATACAACTAGATGTATAGTCCTATTTGTGCAGTTCTACTGATTGTATAAAATAGAATATGAGCTTTATAATGTGTTTGCTTGAGTTTAGACCTATAAATCACGAGTTTTATTTGAAAGAATTTGAGCTCTATTATAAAAATATTGAACTTAAAAATTATAATGAAACTAAAAAATAATATATAGGAGCTTAATTAGATTTTAATTTTTAACACTAAAAAATTAAAATATAAACAAAAATAATGAAAGCTAAAAAAAAATACATATAAGTTCAGTTAAATTGGTTATGGTTTGTTATTCTAAAAATATCTACTCCCTCTCTTGGACCATTTGTAGTAGCAATTATTTGATGACAATTACGTCAAAATTACTCATTAAAAAATCTCAAAGACACCTAGGATGAAATAGGTAAACAAATACATAAAAAGGTACATATAGTTAGATAAACGACCTACCGATAACGTAACAAGAGATCGTCCTCCTCAGTGGGTCTTATATCCATCTTAAGAATAAAACAGGTCAAATAAATTCCCATTTACTTAGATGAGACAAACCTTTTGCGAATTTCAGTGCATTCTACTCGCTTCGTTCCCGTCAATAGTTTACACTTTATTTTTCCATCACAAAATAAATAAGTGTAAAGTATTTTTTATCTTACGTGTGATATTTACCCGTCTGGAACATTAATACGGATATTTTGGTATTAAATAAAAATGAATATCTGTGCCTCTGTTTAACCGTTTCCCGCGTTTGACAGTAAATTCCTCAATTAATCCATTTCACCCCACCTGTAAATTCCTTCTCCTTCAACTAACTCCACCCTTTCTCTTTCTATCTCTTCGATTCCTTCCTTCCTTCCTTCCTTTTACGACGCTTTCTTAATGACTCATTCCACTACTACTATTCTCCTCTTCCTTCCTTCTTTATGTCTCTCTGTTGACCTTTCTCTCTCTTCCATTACACCATGTCCTCTCTCTTCTTCCTCCTTCTCCTTCTCTTCTCTCTCTTCTCCTCCTCTTTCTCCATTCCTCCCTACAGTATGTCCCATTTTCTCCTCCTCGTTTCGGTTTGGGTTCGGGTATTGTGGGTATCAATTTGATTCTTCCGCGCGGAAGGGTGGCACAATCAAATTGATACCCACAATACTTGTACTAATTTGATACCACCCATCTCGCCACCACCTGGTGAGATGGGTGGTGGTATCAAATTAGAATCACTGGAATCATATCATTTGAATAAACTATCTGTCACGTTTATTTAATTAATGATATGATCCCAGTGAATGGGTTAGGGTAGGTATTTCCAAAATTTGATTGTATTGTGGGTTTCAATTAATACCCATACTCCTCCCTGTAACTCATTGGAATTGCGCCATTTTTTAAATATATGTGAGACGTATTTTAATAAAATTGAGCAATTCCAAAGAGTCGGAGGGAGTATTTTTGGACTAATTTGATACCAACCATCTCCAGAACTATGAGAGGGTTGGTATCAAAATAGTACGAGCTCTATTCATTCTATTTTCATGCGTTGGTTTAAGTATACGAAACTTGAAGGAATAGTTGATTCAGCTGAATATTTAGTTGATATGGTTATGTTATTCATTTTACAGGTTTTTACATAAATTGCGGGTCGTCAACTGAAATAAGATCTGATAATCAGCAATGGGTACCGGACAAGGAGTACATTTCCGCAGGCGCGAACAGAAACTTGAATTTGTCATGGGTGTTACCAATTCTATCAACTGTGAGATCATTTCCAGTAAATGGGAATGTAAACAAGAAGTTTTGTTATGAAATTGGTCCAATTGTTCGATCAGCTCAGTACATGGTTAGGACCACTTACTTTTATGGTGGAGTAAATGGGCCTAGCTATAAAAACCCGCCTGTTTTCGACCAAATAGTTGATGGGACTTTATGGGGTAGGGTGAATACTACAGATGATTATGCTCGTAATATGTCGAGTTATTATGAAGGGGTGTTTCAAGCTGTAGGGAAGAGTATTAGTGTTTGTGTTGGGGTTAATGAGGTTACTGATTCTGATCCCTTTATTTCCGCTATTGAGTTGGTAATGTTGGGGAATTCGGTTTATAATTCAACTGATTTTGGGAAGTATGCTTTGAGTTTGGTTGCTAGGAGCAATTTTGGGTATACTGGGCCTATGATTAGGTGAGTACATTGATTTCATTTTGGTTGGTTTGTATGTGGTTTTATGTGTTTGATTTAGTGCTGCTGTTGTTTTCATTGTTACAATGAATGGTTGTGTAAGACTGTCGACCTGTCGTAGTTGCAGATATATTTCGTTTGACTGATATGCAGCAGTGATTGGTTGTTACTGTGCTTGTTGTCGTTGCTGATGAAGTGTCGTTTTTATACTGTACGTAAGAATGAATGAATAAACGAACTACTCTTGATAGACTAGTCATATTAGGTGGGCAATAGTAAACATGTGTTTAATTATGCAGTTTAGCAGTAGCTCTCCTACAGAAACGTTACCCCCTTACCTTAAGAGTTCCCTGAAATGGCGAGGGCAAGAAGGTTGGCTGTACGCAACCTTGCCTCTTTGGTATTAACATTTGGGAGCTTAATTCTAGATGATCCACTATCCAAATTGCGTTATGTCTAATGACAAGAAGCATATTCAGTTTAGAGAGTAGTTTGCTTCATTGCATTATAATCCAGAACTAAGAAATACTGTTTCTGTCGAAATAGTAGAACTCTTCGATTTGCTAATTTATACGAGAAAAAAACACTTGGGTACATGTTCAAATTTGAAAAACACAAGGTGAGTAGAGCGTAGGAAATCCCAAATTTCTAAACACTGATTAGAAGATTGATAATCAATTGCCTAAAGCAACAAATCAGTTACATGCTGGAATCATAGTAGTGTAATCAACTGGAACTTCAATTGCTTGTAACTCAAATAGTATAATTTGACCATTGAGACCGGTTCCTTGTCTTATTCAGCTTACGATTTTCGGTGATTCAAATGCCAGGTCACCAGAAGATCAGTTTGATCGGTTCTGGCAGCCTTTCGGAGCCAATGGTCCAATAACAGGTGTTTCAAATGTGTCTGTCTCGGGAATATGGAATCTGCCACCTGCTAAGATCTTTGACACTCGCTTAACTGTGGAATCAGGACCATTGGAGCTTCAGTGGCCTGAAGGACCCCTTCCAAGTTCAACATACTATATAGCTATGTATTTTGCTGATGACCGAGCATCACCATCACACAGGGAATTTAGTATTAGTATAAATGATGTGCCTTACATCAATAACTTAAATGCGACATCATCCGGAGTAGCAGTTTTTGCTACCAAGTGGCCTCTTGATGGTTTGACAAACTTAAAGTTCACTCCAGCAGCCGGGTCAGATTCTGGTCCTCTTATAAATGGCGGAGAGATATTTAATATTTTGGAGCTTGGAAAGAGAACTCTTGTGCGCGATGGTCAGTATACCTCCAAAATCTTTACTGCATTTTTTTGTTTATATTTTTAAATGTTTTGCTCTATTTGTTTCGTGAATGTGTCTTTGTTAAGTACACTGATGCTGGATTTGTTCACCTTTTCCCTAACCATGTCCCTGAAATTGAATTTCCAGGCCTAGCACTTGGGACGGTAGTTTAAATTTTTGAGCGGATCAGTTAAGGAAACTATATCAATGTAGTAATTTTAGTTGTGATAGAACACCTGAACATTATACCAAGTGAAAAAGAGAGTAAGGGTTTAGAGTTTAGACTTGTTAGGGCATAGAGGTTGTTTTATCAGGATCATGTTGTATTATGTTTTGGAAGTATTATTTGGCAATCACATCCTTAGCCAACGGAAACACATAGGGAGTATATCATACTCTTTACAGTTACCATTAAAAGTATTTCTTTTTCATGGTTGAAAAGGATTGAGCTTTTGGTTAAATATTCAAAGAACATCAATATGCATATCAGCATATGTGAACATTGTCAGTGACATTTTCCTGAGTTCCACCGAGCAAGATTAGCAATCTGTGCTCCTAGTTCTGTTCAGTGTGTTGCATCTTAGATTCTTAGTGTTTTCAAGGGAATACTGGTAACATTTACCTAGGGGTGAATGGCATATTAACATGATTGCTAACTGAGTGACCTATAGTTTACAGCTTGTTTATTTTTTTGATTTACGTATTGGTGGAGAAAAGTGCTTAATGAAATCTTGTGGACCTCGTTGTGAAGTTAAATCAACCTTTGTTTCTTCATACAGTGATTGCATTAGAACGTGTAAAACGCAGTCTAGCTAATCCTCCAGAAGATTGGAATGGTGACCCTTGTTTTCCTGCTAAATATTCGTGGACTGGGATTACATGCTCAAATAATGGTAGTCGTATTCGAATTATCTCGATGTAAGTTCAAATTTATGACTTGATGATCTCTTCAGTCCAGTTAGTGACTTTTTGCGCACCAATGCTTACCCTTTTTTTCCTTTTGCCATCAGAAACCTGGAGAATATGGGCCTTTCAGGATCATTGTCACCACACATTGCAAATCTGACAGCATTAAACACAATGTATATACTTGCTGTTGTCATCATTATGCTATTGCCTACGTCCATCTTTATCGTCCCATTTGACTTTGGTGGTCAAAGGCTCAAAGCTATGAATTTCTCAGAATATAAGATATGATGTAAAATTTTCTAATTTGATTTATCTAAACAACTATTTTCACATTATCATTTTGAAAAGATCTTACCTAATTTATACTACGAGAAAACATCGGTAATAGTTGTTTCATTTTGTACACCAAAGTCAAATTAGGACGATATAAGGATGAAGTACTATATATGCTTATGGGACGCCTAGTAAACCTTTGGGATGTGCTAATTGTTGTATCCTTGCTCTTGACAGAGTGCTTCGTAGAAACAATTTGTCTGGAACTATACCTTTCAGCCTTGGCAGCCTGAAGCTTCTAGAAATACTGTAAGATTTTTTTCCTCTGTATATCTATGACAAAGTTGTTATACTCAATTGTTTTGCGCAACTGCTTATCTTAAGTTATACGGAGTAGTTTATATGGGTATATATGCTCTTATGAGAAAGCCAACATTGTTACTCATGGAATCTACCTGTTATAAACTACATACGAATTTGGATGGATGCGACTATGTGAGTGACTCGCAAGCATCACCTCTGGACACAGGACTCTACTAGACCAAATAATCTCCCCACTTGGGAGTTGGGCACTTTCTATCCGCATGCTTAATTCTGATCCTTTGGGCATTTTCTTTTAATAGGGTTAGATGCATGCTTCATTAACATAAACCTCATTTAGCTTCACTTGTCTAAACCTTAACTCATTCGCGTGTCTCTTATTTGATGATGTTCACTCCAGGGATCTTGCAAGCAACCAGTTGAGTGGAACAATTCCTTCATCTCTCGGAGACCTTAAAAGCTTACGAGAACTGTAAGTTTTATACACGTTTCTTCCTCTGAGATACTATCCGAGTAATTGCCTATACCTTTGCGAGTCTTGTTTCTAAGATGGTAATTAGTTTACGGAAGATCTATAAGTGGTATGCTACATCTATTCGAGATAGAATCTATAGACTTATGTGCCGTATTCCAGTGGAATATTGAGACAAAAGCTCATCACACCTATATTGGCTATATGCCATAGATACCTAATAGGCTACTACCTCCTTTTCAGTTTTATTGATCATCTTTCCAAAAAGATTTCCCAAAATGATAGGACACCTTTTTAAATTTCTGAACGTCCCTTCATTTGTCAGTGTGTGACCATTACATGAAAATCAATTTTACTATTCCGGTGTTATGTTGTGCTAAATGTTATTTTAGGAAATATGGCGAGTATTTTGTTTTTATGCTACGGAATATTTAGGCGCGGTACATTAGATGTGGCAAAACTAACGTCACTCGACACTTGAATTAGATCTAAAGAGTGCAATTTGAGTATCATCTGATGTTAACTCAACCCAACTCATAATTTGCCATAGCTTTGTTGGAATTAATATTGACCCAATCTAATATGACCTGATCACAAGAATCTTGTTTGCATTTAAAGAAGAATTACATAAATCCCATTAGCAGAACATATCCCTTTTTGGCATCCGGTTTTCCGGTTGGCTAAAACAGGAATAGGACTGTAAAAATCCCGAGATCTGTAGAAAGGACCCTTTCGGCTTTCACCCCTTATCCTAAAAATCAAAAGAGGTGTCATTTGATTTCTTTTTTCTTTTTCTTCTTTGAAGTCCTGTCTTCTAAATCAAAGGCCAGTCTTTGCGATTTCTTTTCAAACCATGAACTTTCAAATGAAGGCTTCTCTAAATGAAGGCTCATTTAACTTTAAAATGAAGGCTCATTTCTAAATCAAAGGTCCTGTCTTCGTTATTCGAAGGGTGTTTCAGTTTATATTTGATCTGATAATTTCTTCTCCAAAATAATCATGTTAATGTGATAATGCTCTTTATCATGCAGGCATTTAGAGCACAATAACCTAAGCGGAACAGTCCCAAAAAGCCTCCTTCAAAAACCAGGGCTAAACTTTACGTAAGCCGATCTCAAAATCCTTTCAGCCAAGTTAATAAATACGCATTATGTTCAAACTAATCTTTTGTCCTGATTCTAGGTTTACACCTGGTAACCGGCTTTCCCTTCCGCCTGGACGAAAGCTTTGAGAGTTCCTTGGCCCCGGAAATTTTATCAACTTAACATACAGCTGGAAACCTCATGTGTTTGGTAAGAGTTGTCTGATTACTGGTTAAAGGCTTAAAGCTCTGTGTGAACTGTGAAGTACTCCGTACTCGGTACTGATGTATACAAAAGCTCCTGAATGCTGCCTGGTAGTGAGATGCTGTACATTTATTGTATATTTTTATTTTATTTATTAATTTTGTTGAGAGATGCTTTTGTGACTGTCACTGTATGTAGTGGAGTAGTAGTATATTCTGGCCCCTCTTCCCTCAAGAGAAAAGAAATGGATGACCCATGTTTTTTGTCTGTGTAATCTTGTTAATTATTTGATACTACTTCTTCCTTATTTTTTTGGCAACTTGCTAGAAGTGACTGTAAGTTTGTAACTGTAATGCATACAAATTTTGTTTGCAAGGAAAAATGCATTGTTTGGGTGTACATCTTTGTATTTATTGTGAATCAACACGGCAAATGGACGATGCTAGGGCGCTAACAAGTCGTACCGAGTCTCGTACTACCCTCTCACATGCCCTTATGTAGGTTCATCATTTTAATGGACTTTACATGATATATGAGAGGGTAATACCGAAACTTGGTGGGCGGTAAAGTAGTGTAAGCTGTTAGTGACTGACTGTAAGAATTTTCCTGCATGCTGTCATAACTGAAGGTGGTAAAATTTGTCAGGAGCATCCTTTGATTGTAGTAACCTTAAATTTTCTGGTCATCTGCAATAAAAGGTAATTATTTACCCAAATTTTGTAGGAGACCGTCTTACATTTATTACTCCTTTGTCTCAATCATTTGTTTACCTTCTATATTCTTGTGAGGAGTATTTTAATCAAAGGTAGTACCGAGGGAGTATAATGTAAGACCACTTTAGTGTATAAAATATATGATCCTTTTTTACATTTTTCGTACCTTTTTAGATGATACTTATTATGACTCATCCAAATTTAAAATTAATGTGTATTCATGGGTTATAACACAAGTAGATTCCGGCTTAAAACAATTAATAATAGTAAGATTAATTCACCGATCTTTAAAGCGACCGGTTCTTCCTTCTTTTACCAAGACGTAGAGGTGGCATCGGGCCGAGCTGGCTAGGGGGCGGGCCAGGCTCTTATGGTTAGACCTGGGCTAGGCCAATGGGGAGGGTGGGCTTGGCCGGGCTGGGATTGTGCCTGGCCCGGGCCAGGGGGCGGGCTGCGGGCCGGGTCTGGGTATTGTGACCCGGGCCAGGCCAGGGAGGGCGCGGGCTGGGGATGGGTCTGGCCGGGCCGGGTCCGCCCATGCTGATCGCCATCTCTACCAAGACGTGACGCTCATATGTGGATTAACATATCATTCTACTTCACATAAAAAAGTTATATTTTTTATTTTTTTGGTGACGAGGGAACCCGCAGCTACAATTTTGCAAAATGTTCTCAAGCCAAAGAAAGTTAGACAGAAAACCTCATCAAAAAAACAAAAAGGGAGCATGATTTCACTCACTTTACAAACAACTTACTTGTGTTTTGCCTCCCTTGGTAAAAAATTATGCAATTGACAGTTCACAGTTTGACAGTACAACTGTGCAACTCTCCAACAGTCCAACATGTATGGTTGCACAACTTAGCCTTTCAAAGTGAACATGTCACTCTCTTTAACCCTCTTTAGTAACTTGTTTTTGCTCTTTATGTTGCTTCTCTTCTATTTCTACCAACCTCTATTATTTTTAATTGTTCCTAGATCGGTTACTCGATGCAGTTCTTGACGCAATTTTCATTATGGGTCATTCTAGAACAACCTCTTTGTGTTGCTAGCACATGGATAAGACTGAAGTATATTTGGACCTCGCAAAATTGACCTTGCTCGAATGACCTGACCCGTACGCCGCCCGACACCCGAGTTGAGGACCCGAACTTTACCCAAACCCAAATATTTATTGTTGGAAAATTGACTGTTATTCCTAAATAACTTGATAATTAGTTAATCAATGACCGAGAATGACTCGATCCGACCCGATTCGAGCCGAATTCTATTAAACTCAAAAATGACCCGACCTGACTCGAATCCGACCCATTTGACCCATTTGGCCGTTTGTAAGGTCTACGTATGTCCGACTTCCCTTAGCCTGCAATTTAGGGAGCCCTTGAGGCACTGGAGTAATGTTGATTTGCCTCGGTTTTTATTCAGGGGTCTGAAATTTACAGTGCAACACTGGAATGTTCCTAAATCAGAAGCAATTACTGCATTTAGCCTCAGAAATGTTACTTTTTCTTAAATGTTCATCCTCAGGTTTATGTCTGAATTGCAGAGAGTAAAGTAACAACTAGATATGACAGCTGATGTTACACTAACCAGGTTTACTTGAACACTTCATTATGTGAGTTACTTGTATAATGTAACATTACTCGGACTCGGTTAGAAGTGTACAACAGGTTTAAATGTCGTAGAACTCGTAATATAAAAAGTAGTTGAGTAGGTGAGGTAATATGAAGTGCATGTCTGAATAACAAAGGTACACATGAGATTAGTAATGCTTATAGGACAAGAGGATCTGTCAAAATTAATTCCTTCCTAATCTAGGCAAGGGCACATGCCCAAAATATAAAGTACTTTCTTTGTTGAGGCTCTTTATCTAGCTCATCTTAATGCATATCTAAGACATATGGAGTAAATACATGACATTATTAATATAGGACATTCATTAATAATTACAACATTAATTATCAATGCCATCTCACACATACATAATGTCGTGATTCCAATCATTTGTTTACGTTTGATTAAAATACTTTTCATAAAGAATATATAAGTTAAAACGAATGACTGAAATTACCATGGTAGCAAAGTCCCATAATCTTCTCTAAACAAGTAAATAACCAACATTAAAATAGGAAAGAAAATAATAAAATAGAAAGATACTCGCAACAACATTACCCTAGTACCTCAATGACTCTCTCAAATTTCAAGGTAAAATCAAAACATACTCAGAACAGCATTATCCTAGTACCTCAACAACTCTCGCAAATTACAGGGTAAAATCGAAACACACTCAAAACAACATTACCCTAGTACAGTACTTAAACATACTCACAACAGCATTACCCTAGTACGTAGTACCTCAATAACTCTCGCAAATTACAGATGGTAAAATGGACTCATAATCACAACAACATTACCCTAGTAATAAGTACAGTACTTAAGAAGTGGTCTTAACTCTGATCTTAGATTTTCTGATAGGGAAAAGAGGAGGTAAAGAGGTAGTTTTACCAGTATTAGCACAGATAGGTACATTAACCATAGGCCTAATTCTAAATGTAGCAGATTTAGTCCTCTCTAAACCCTTCTTACTCTTCTTCTTCTTCTCCTTTTCGGTCTCTTCAACCGCAGCAGCCTCACCTAGTGAGCTGCCAGAAGACGAGGATGAAGACGAGGATGAGGACGGAGACAATGTAGAACTACCCTTTTGCTTCTTTAACCTTAACAGTTCTTTCCATAAAACTGTGCAGTTTGGTGGCTTTGGTGATGGGTCATCATCCACAAACCATATCCTTGGCTCTTTCTCATCTCTTCCTAACACAATCCCACTGTTTTTCTCAATACTGTCGTACTCTTCGACCGATGTTTTCAGTTTGATTTTACTTAGTTTCTGAGATGCATCAGTTATTTGCCAAAATGGGAGAAGTTTTCCTTCAAAAAACAGTTCATCAGCTGTTAACATTGTGTTATTATCACCTTCTAAACCGTTACTACCGGATAAAAACTCGAATTCTGGACCTAAATCCAACTCATCTGAACTGATGGAAATGATGCTTTCGATATCGACGTAATCTGCTTCTATTGATCCTTCTGATGATGCTATAGTTTTTGACATCTTTCTGCAATTCTAGTTGATTTGAAGAAAATGTTTGTTTGTTTTTGAGGGTTTTATGGTTTTTGTTTGTTCAAATCATGAGTTGGGAGTGTGGAGTGTGTAGTGGGACTAGTGAGGTTTGTAACTACTTGTGATAGACTGGTATGTCACGTGGAATGACAACAATATCGGACGATACAGACTGGTACTAAATTCGGTACTGGGTTGGATAATTACTCTTATATTATGTGAACCACTCAAGGTTCCCTCGATCTTTGTCATTTTTTGGGTGATGCCTAACTTTTTAAGTATAACGTGCGCTTTTTATCGTTTTTAAATTTTCAATTGAGCATAAATTATAGAGTATAAATCGGAATTGATTAACTCTATAAATTAACAAAAAAAAAATGGTCATTCGGAAATTTAAGATCGAAAATATGGTTGATTTGAAATTTTCGTTAAAAAAACCTTATAAAATGTATGTCAGCAAATTTTTTTTTTTTCTCAAATCAGTAGATTATGACTAGATAATCATCTTAGGAAAAACACTTGGCCGATTCTGAAATCCGATCTAGGAGTTATGTGCGATTGAGTTTTTTTACAGCGACAAAAAGGTATGTTGTGCATGAAAATTAAACATGGAGGGTATAATATACACAAACTTAAAAAGTTGGGTACCATGTGCAAAATGTCAAAGTTTAAGGATACCACGTGAATTTTCCGTAAATTAAATATTGGTAAATTAATTGATATTATCATTGTTAATGACGGCCTAACGGCCTCCAATTAGTACCAAGTTTGATTTGATTACTCGGACGTAGTTAATATCATTCTCTCACATGAATAACGTATTTACTATATAGATTAATAGTAGGTGTCGACTGTCGAGTGTCGACTAATAGAGAGTAGTAATTAGTAAGTAGTCCAACAAGGCCTGAACAAATAAGGTACTGTGGGTAGGAATGTGTTTAAATTGAAAGGAACAGAACATGGGCAGAAGACATGTGCTCTTCTTTGTAATATCGTAGTTTGCCATTACATATTTCATATTTGTATAGTATCGAGTTTCGGTACTGTTCTCTCGTATGCTCAATGTAAAATTTATTTGTTACTATCACTACTATTTTTGTTAATGCCACTTAAGTTACGAGAAAATGAATAGTAAAATACTAATATACGGAGTAATTAGTTTGTATACGAGTCGGTTTTTAAGGAACGGTTTTTTTAAGGTGTAATCTTAGGATAAGATTAATAAACTTGTGGATTTCTTGTAACTAGTACATCCAAGTCATCCAGTACAGTACAGTACAGGGTTTATTATTAATTGGTCCAAGAAAGATGACAAAGAAGAGTTGGCCCACTGATTCTAAGAACAACATCAGTATACAATCTCAAAGCCCAGCCCAAACTTATCCGAACCGAAAAATTATCGAGCTGTCCAAAAGTATTTAAGCTATTGTTGAAATATAAGAGTGGGCATCTTAATTCAAAGTTTAAACTAATATTTTTTTTTTGGTGTAGCAAAGCACGCACTTAATCGTCGCATTACAATAGATGGGAGAGGGAATTTAAATCCGAGACTTATTGTGTGCAATACCTCTGTCTATTCGATAAGTTTAAACTGATAGTTAAAATTAGAGCTGATCAAAAGCGGGCCTGGGCCGGACACGGGTCGGGCCCAACTGCTAAAAAAGTGACCGACAGGCCTTATTTTATTGCCCGAGCCCGCTAAGCGGACCAGTTTCCACTGTCCGTACCCACCCACTTCAAGTGAGCGGGCCGGCCTGCGGGCCTGATGATGAGTCATGTTTATATCTACATTTATGTCTCCCCTTAATCGCTTTTTGTATAGATTTCATGCTAATTATGTTATTTATATGTCATTTATACTAGAATGTTGTTACTGTCGCTATTTGGTGTTTAATGCAGAATTGATGCATTTGTGGAGCAAAGGAATGCAATGAAACACGACGGAATGACATAAAGGAACACACGAAGCATGGCACGCAAATCTAGAGAAAAAGAAGAAAAGATAAGACGAAGAAGCAACAAGAAGACAGTACTCGATTAAGTATCTGAAGACAGATTGGAAATATGCAAATGTCAAGAGTTGGGGATGCTGAGAAGTGCAAACTCGATCGAGTTCTCCAAAACTCGATCGAGTTTCTAGCGGGAGTCCAACTTCTACGGGGACTTTCCTTAATAGATTTGTTTCATGCTATAAATACCAAACTCGACGCCCATGTATTATTATGCTTTATTTTACCCTAGAAACTCTCTAAAAACTCATTAAGTTAGTTAGTTTATTTTTCATTATCATTGCTTTTCCGAATCTACAACTTTAATATACGGTACTTATTAATCTTTCTTCATTATTTGTTTAATCAAAGTTCTAGTTTTACAATTACTTTCCTGTTCATATTTCTTATGCTTTTAATTATGCCTTATATTCATCTTATTGTTGTTAGATTCATTAATATGAGTAGCTAATTTATTCATTTAGGGTTAAAAGATATTTAGGTTGTTAGAAGGGGATTAATTAATGAGTTAATGGTTAAATTGCTTTTATGTGGTTGTTTAATTGTTGTCTTAAATTTAATTGATTAGTTACTGGCCAKGATTAATTAATTAGTCTTGCAAACTAGGATTTTCACCGACCGGGTTAAGACTAGTATTAGAGGTGGCAATCGGGTCACTTGGGTCGGGTTAAAGCGGTTCGGGTCATGTCGGGTTCGGGTTTGATCGGGTCAGGTTGCTTATTCAGGTCGAGTCGGGTTCGGGTTGGGTCACTTACGGGTCAGGTTAATCGGGTCAAAAACTACAACAGGTCGGTTCGGGTAAAGATCGGTTGATAATGGGTCGGGATGTATCGGGTCAATATGCTTGATCGGGTCGAGTACGGTTTGGATTCGGGTCACTCATGGGTCGAGTCATTTGTATTGTCGGATTAAGTTTGAAAGAAAATGGGGTCAAACCACAAATCAGATCAATCGGGTCAAACAACACTAGGTCACTGGTCACATAAATATATGATCATGATAACAAATGTATTGTACTATGTATTTATGTGTTATCAATTATCATTCTATTCTATTATCTTTAATGCTGAAAGAACCAAATGATTTAATGCGTTAAATTATTTTTTGATAATCATAGTTGTATAGTCATATGACTAACACAATAATACCTAATTGTCTGTATCTACTTTTCTATAAGTCATAATGTCATATGTTACATGAGTGACTAARTCGGGAAAAGAAAATTACCATAACGTGGAACGTATTTTATGAAAAAACGATTTATTGAWTGATAATTAGTTAGCTTGTGAATCGTATGATTCAATTCCAACGATTCCCTTTTATTCTTATAATAGATTAATAATATCATAGTAGAATCTTAATTCTAATAACGAGTATTATAGAGACGATGACCGACGAGAGTCAAATAAGTCAGCGAGTCATATCAAAATTAAATTTATTTGTTTACGAATTTATATTTCTCGGCGATGAGAGTGAAACAAGTCAACGAGTCATATTAAAAGTATTTTTATGTCTTTACGACTCTATATTAGACAAGACAGCATAATAACATTGAATGTGTATTTTGCCAAGAGTTTACCTCCTAGTGAACGATTACTGTATGATACCACTATTGTACGATAACTATCCTTTTTTTATTTATGCCCACTTTTCCTCTTCATTTTCTTCATGCTAGTAATAGTTATCTACTCTCTAAAGTGTGTATGTGATGCTCGAACGACAATATAAGTATAAGAGTGGATGAAAAATAAAGTGTATTTATTTCTAATGGAGATAAAAACTCAACACTCTTATCTCACAAAGTGTTAATTTAAAATTCGTTAACATATTGATGCGACACAATTATTTACAAAATTCAACAACAAAGTAGTGTTGTACTTAATTTACAACCACTAACATTTCTCGACTTTTTGTTTTGAGATTATATTGTCTTGCAAAAGAGTGACCAATGTTTTTTAACAAAAAAATTAAAAGGAATTTTAACTATATAAAAAAATTATTCGGTTAATAGTCGGATCGAGTTAGGTCGGGTTACAAGTCGATTCAGTTCGGTCCGGGTCAGATCGGATTTGTGGGTGAATCGGGTTTCAGGTCGGTTCGGGKCGAGTCACAAGTCGGTTCGGGTCATAACATTTCGGGTTATATCGGTTTATCGATTAACCTTCGGGTCGGTTCAGATCGGTTTCGGTTCATCAAATTTACGGGTCTTATCAGGTCGGTTCTCGGTTATTTCGGGTCGGTTYTTCGGGTCGGGTCAGCTTTTGCCAGCTCTAACTAGTATAGACTACGACAATTAAATAGAATTAGTTTAATGATAGCGACTGCATGTTAAATTAGATCTAAAGAACATATTAGAATCGACTGATTATATGGACTTAAACAACATATTTGCTCTGTTAATTAGTTAAATCACACCCCCGGATAACTGCCTAGTGAACTTAATCCCTAGACTCTTTTATATTATTGATTTCGTCTTTATTTTATCTTGCAATTAGTTTAGTTAATCCAACCAACATTTTTCAACATATTTGAATAAAAGAATTTTTCAAACATGCACGTTAATTATTGTATCGAAAATCAGATATCAGTTAGTTTAGTTAGTAAAGTCATGACCTAGGTTCAATTTCGTCCCGTCAATATATCAACCCTCGTGACTTTGTTTACACCAAAAAAAAATTATGGTACCGAAGAAAAAAGAGCTTCCAAGTCCTAAATATAATGATTATTATTGTAGAAACCATGTCTCTAAACATATTCCTTATCTAATCTTACTCCAATGCAAGATCATCAAAGTGACTCAAATAGTAAATTAGCAATTTGAAATAATCATTCATCTATCTAATAAGTACTCTAACGACCTCGAAATATAATTCATCATCCTCACATTTAATAGCGGATTTTGAAATAACAAATACACTACTAAAATACAGTGGTATAGTGACGCACATCCTGACGAAAAAAAAAAAACGTTGGTTAATAAGAAAAACTGACGGAAAAGATTTTCCGTCAGATAAAAGTGGCGCGTCGAATAGCGACAATGACGCTAATATTGTGTGACGGTTTCCTGACGAAAATTCTGTTAGAAAAGTCAAATTGCCAAACTTTCTAACGGAATATCCGTCAGAAAATCTAACTTTTATTGACTGAGATCTAAAGATTTAATTTCACGTGTGAATACTTACACCCAACCATTTAGCTAAGGAGGACCGATTGATCATTTCTTCACTAAATGATCAGTAAGGCCGAAACCCTTTCTTCATAACTAAGGTCATCCACCGCTCACATCAATCCTTTGAGATTGATTATTCCAACAATTCTTACCTTTCCAAGTATAAATAGACCCTCAACAATCCCATAAAATCAAGCAATGCTTGCACTCACTCAAATTATACTCATCAATTGTTCCATAAGAGAACAAAGTAAAAAAAAAGATAGAAAAGAGAAGGTCGATAGCATTCCTCATCCTCATGGAGAAAATTCCGAACATCAAAGTACACGTAATATCGACCGATACCGTAAAACCCTCATCTCCTACACCACCACATCTCAAACAATACAAACTTTCATACCTTAACCAAATCCTACCATTAGTCCCAATCTTCCCTACATGTGGCCTTGTCTTTTACACCACCCCACCATTAACACAACCTCTTAATATCATCCACCTTAAAACAACCCTCTTTGAAACACTCACCGAGTTTTACCCCCTCGCCGGTAAAGTTACCCAAACCGCGGTAAATTGTAATGATGACGGGGTACCCTTTGTTGAAGCCAAAGCGAATTGCTCGCTTTTTGATTTCCTAACTCTGTCACGGAAACTCGACTTTATGTCGAAATTTCTCCCGCCGTTGTCGTCCCTAGGATTGGGGGACGAACCCGTGTTGGAGCTTACTCACGTAGCAATTCAAATAACGGTTTTTACGTGTGGCGGTGTTTCGATTGGTTGGTATGATATACATAAAATCATGGATGGTATTTCCGGTGCTACATTTCTTAACTACTGGGCCGGCCTCTCGAGTCAAACTCCAGAGGCCGACTTAGTCCGTTCTGATTTCGAGTCTTGTATTTCCGCCTTCCCTCCAACCACCAAACCCTTACAATTCCCTTCGACGACGAAAGAACAAAAAGCCTCAACAATTATAGCGAATAGTTTCGTTTTTAAAAACTCTGTTATTTCCCAACTTAAGGCCAAAGCCGTGAGTAAAACAGTAGCGAAACCGACTAGTTTTCTAGCCATTGCCGGGTTTATATGGGAGAATCTATTATCCATCTCGAAAACAGTCGAAAATGATACGGGTTTAAAGGGTTCAGTCCTTCAAGTTACCTTAGACCTTAGGCCACGAGTCGACCCACTTCTCCCTAAAGGGTGCATTGGTAACCTTGCTTTAATCGCGGTGGCTAAAGTCGAGAACCAAGCAGAGATGCCGGAGCTAGTAGCGGAAATTACCTCGGCCATTTCGGAGATGAAAGGATATCGAGGAGAGGAGGGTGTGAAATCTGTTATGGAAAGTTGGAGGAAAGTTATAAGTACGTCCGAAGAATATAAAGATCAAGTGTATAGGCTAACTAGTTGGAGTAGACTCGGGTTTAATGAACTCGATTTCGGGTTTGGTAAGCCAGTAAGGATGATTCCGACTGATGGCAGAATGTGTGAGTTTCACAAGAATATGATTATATTGAATGATTTTAAAGGTGAAGAAGATGGTGATAATGGGATTGAAGCATGGTTGTTTTTGGAACAAAGTGATATGGAAGCTTTGATGTGTAAACATGAATTCCTTGGATTTGCTTGTCTTGTAAACTAGGTTACCTTAGGGCTATTGGAAATCAATAAGTCTGTCTCCGTTGTGATGGGTATATCTATCGCAAGTTTGTGACATGTGAAATATCATCCATATTGGTAGATAAGACAAAAATTAGTGTGTGACAAATGACTTGTCTTTATCTATCTACTAGTTTTATACACAATTCTAATATAAGTTTTTATATACCAATGAGTCTAAGTTGTTGAGTTATGTCAACTATTTTAAATAAAGTGCAAACAAAATATGAGTATATTTTTATATTTTTTTTATATTTTTCTAAATCAATTTTGATATTTTTTGTCTAAATTTACTTAAATAATATTCATTTGTATTTTTTTTAATATTTTTAAATTTTTAATTTTAATGTTGAATGAATGATTTAAAAAAAATAGGGAAATGTAAAACGGAGTAGGTTCGATCATTTTCATGAGATTTCTATCAACAAAATTATCAATAATATACAAAGTAAACTAAAATTAAGAGAGAGAATAATTAATTATGGATGGAGATGTGGGGGATCTACCTAAATAAAGTTTTTCTCAAACCTTGAAAATCAGCGGCCAGTAAGAAGTCAAGAAATGACCTAACTTTTATACTATGTAGATGTGAGTTCTATTTAAACCGTCACAAGCTTGTGACAGATACTGTCCGTCACAAATGAGAATTCGTGTTAATTGTGAATTGGCGTAGGGTGTACAAAGCGCATGATATTTATTTCCAAAAAAGTAGGGAAAAAAATCTGAATAAACCCAAAAAAAAATATGGAAGAAAATAACGACTAAACCGAGGTACGTTTCAAAAGATGATGTTAATCTCCACTACGAAGTCAATAGATAACATTTTCTCGCATTATTTGTCAAATGTCCACACATATGCTTTACACTTGAACCGATCATAGTCGATATCGATGGCCCTTTATAGTTATGCCCACTTGACCCGCTAAGGTAAGTAAATGCTGGTAAATGTTGGTCAACTTTTACAACTCTTTTATTTTTGGTACATGAGACGGGTTAAGCTAGAGCTGACAAGTCTGACTCGATCCGAACCCGAGCAAACCCGATCCGATAGAATCTGAAAATATTGTGACCCGAAACCGACCCTACCCATCCGATGACATGACCCGATTATCACAGACCCGAACCCGACCCAGACCCGACCAGATATTGACCCGATCCGATACTGACCCGATTAAATTGATGACTCAATAATTATTAAGCTTAATTTTGATCAAAATGAAAGTGATTTTGTGTTAAGATTGATACATTTAACCTAATAATGAAGTAATTAAACGAAATAATAGGTTAAAAACTAAATTTAATGGTTAAAAATTGTATTAATMCGATGAAGTTGCCGGACCCGATAATGACCTGACCCACACCCGACCCGACTCGATACATCATTTGACCCGAAATGACCCGACCCAATAACGACCCGAACACGACCCGAAAGGGTAGGCTGACCCGATATGACCCGAACCCGATATGATCCGACCCGGCTTGACCCGACCCGACCCGACCCGACTGACACCTCTAGGTTAAGCCCCATAAAATTAGCTAATAACTAGACGAGGAAACGATACCCCAAAGATATCATCATGCAAGATGTTGCGGAGCTCGTCAGGAGGAGCATCAAAGATCATGATAGAAGTCGACGCAAGGACGCCTTTGTTGGTCAATCAATCAGCTGCTCGGTTAGCTTCCCTATAGATATGATCGATATGAACTACCCAGTCGGCTAAAGCAATCAATTCCTTGCAACGTTGAACTAATGGGCGGAGATTGCCAYTGAGCAAACCTTCATTGCGAAAGAAGTTGACGCATGGGCTGTTATCCATGTGAACGAGAAGGCGAGGGATGCGAAGAGTTCTTGCGTGTTCCAATCCAGCTATTAAGGCTCGCATTTCAGCTCGCATAGATGTGAAAATACCACTAGAGAAATTGTAAGCTGAAATAAAATTACCTGCTTCATCATGAAGAATACCGCCACATCCAGCTAATCCCGGGTTCCCACGTGAAGCTACATCCGAATTGAGCAATACCCAGCCATGAGGAGGTGGTTGCCAGCGTATATATCGCTCTACTCGAGAAGTACTAGGTGTAGGAATGAAGAGGGAGTAAGGGTCGAAAGCTTGTTTTGATATCTCAAATTGACGATGAAGGAAGGAAATAGGATCCGTGGGGTTATCAATTGCTTTGCCAAATACGATATTGTTCCTCCATCGTCATAACCACCAACATGAAATAACATATTTCATCGACCAATCCTGTGACATCAGAGCAGACCCGTTACTTGTATTTTTCGAAACCCAATTAGGGAAGGATTCCGCGAAGAAATCAATCGAATTAACACCATCTCTTAACTCCGACCAAATATCCATGGAAACAGGGCAATGGCTTAAAAGATGGTCTGTAGTTTCATCATCTGACTATCGTCGGACAACTCATGCTTGACTCGATTATAATTAGTCATAAGACGGTCATGTGCTGCGAGCCAAACGAACATGTGAATACGTTATAACTGGGAGCTACCAAATAAGGGACCAAGCCATCAAATTGTCTTCAATAGGGATGTCGGCCCCTTTCAGAATGCTAAGAGCGGATTTTATATTAAACTACTTTATGTGTAAGACAAGCCCATTTGCAAAAATCCCAATACAATTAATCAATAAACTAGTTTAGACCCCATGTATAAATGCACGGTATATATAGTTAGTGTCTTTTTTTTTTTTTTTTTTTAAATAAATTACTTATAAAACAGTGATATTTCATTAATCATCCATATTTCTCGTTATTGTATTTTGTTTTGTTGACAATTAATCAATAATTGAGTAATGTGCCGAAATGTATTTTAAACAAAATATATTTTTTATCCACAAAGCTAATGATTTTAATTTTTTAATTCACTCAATTTTTTTTTATCACGAATGTAATAATAGTGATTTACAGTTTTGTTTTATATGTAGTATGTTTCAAGTCATTCTCAAATAAACGATTTAGCAATTTATAGTTTTATATAAATTTTATTTATTTATATTTTAATTAAGATATTATAGTTTAGAGTTATGTGAAAATAATATAATTTGATGAAAAGATTAATTTTAATTAAGAGAAAATAATTTAGTGAAATAAAAATATAATTATTAGTTTCCTTTTTTAGTGAATGCACATAATTGTAATTACCTTCTTAATTTAAAAAAATTCTTTTTGGAGGGTAAAAATTTGAGAATTCCTATTCTTTTAATAGATAAAGAATTGGTAAAAACATTATTTTATTTTGATAATATAATATTTTATATTAATAACCTTCTTATTTAAATATGTCAATATTACTTATAAGATATTGAGTTATTAAAATAAAATTAAAATACAAATTGTATCGGTAATATCTTATAAGTAATATTAACATATAAGAATTGTTTAAACACCCGCTTTCTGTAATATTGATATTATTATCCTGTAAGAAAGAATGGGGTATCGATAAGAGCGTATTTATAGTAAATCTGGTAACCATGGTTAAATTAATTAGACGACGACCCTATTAGATTTTTGTAGGTAGGCAGTCGTTCACATTTGTTTGTCACTATTTATTCACGTTTGGTTATTATTCAACCAATCATAATCACGATTGTCCTATATTTGTAAGACTTAGCCTGCCCTCCTTAACCTACGTCAACGTTATACCACCGTTTTTTTACTATAAAGTACGTAAATTTATTCAACATTTTATAAAAAAAATACTTCAAAATCCAAGAAAAAAAATGAAACTAGAAATCCAAGTAATATCAATGGAAACCCTAAAACCTTCATTTCCTACACCTTCACATCTCAAAACATTTACTCTTTCATTTTTAGATCAAGTATTCCCTCCATTTCACGTACCGTTCCTCCTTTTTTACACCACCGATACACCAGATAATGATAATCTTATTAAAATCCTAAAATCGTCACTAATTCAAACTTTAACCCAATTCTACCCTCTAGCCGGTCGATTCATTAACGACTCGACAATATCGTGTAACGAAGAAGGTGTACCCTTTGTCGAAACTCGTGTTAATTCTCGTCTTACGGATTTTCTTACAATGTCTCGTAAACTTGAATTGTTACCGGAGTTACTCCCGCCTAAGGAGT
The DNA here is from genome assembly GCA_009801015.1 of Silene noctiflora. NCBI lineage: Eukaryota > Viridiplantae > Streptophyta > Magnoliopsida > Caryophyllales > Caryophyllaceae > Silene > Silene noctiflora. The sequence continues at coordinate 333,636 of VHZZ01000015.1, forward strand.
TACCGTCTCTCGGGCCTAGGCCGATTTCGGAGCTTGCATCTTTGGCATTTCAAGTTAACGTTTTTGCATGTGGTGGTATCGTAATTGGGTGTTACATGTTACATAAAGTGTTAGACACGGCTTCGTTAGGCACGTTTTTCGAGTATTGGGCCGGTCTAGTGAGGAATCCCGACCATGACGTTAACCTTGTTGGGCCGAATTTTGATGCCATTGTCAAGGCCTTTCCTCCTCGCCCTACGGCCGAACCGGTCTTTGCCCCCGACCGGGTCAACGGCCCACCAAAAAATATTCCTTCATTTGTTGTACTAGTAAGGAGCTTCAAAATAACAAATGCTGCTATAAGTAGCCTTAGCCCTTAAGGCTAAGGTAATTAGTGGGGCCGTTCCCGGCCCCACTTCGTTTGAGGCCGTCGCAGGGTTCGTTGGGAAAAATGTCACGGCGGCCGCGAGTATGACAAGTGAATCAACACCTAAGGATACAATATTGTCAGTAAGTATGAATTTGCGACCGCGAACCAACCCGCCACTTCCTAAGGAATCCATGGGTAATTGTACAAGTATAGTGCAAGCCAAAGGTACAAAGTTGGGAACATTGCAAGAGCTAGTTGGGGAGATTCATGGAGCAATTCAGAAAGCGAGGCCGAAAATCGAGAAATTTCAAGGGGAAAATGGTATAGAAGAAATATGTTTGGACATAAAAGAGACCTCGCAAATTATAATGGATGGAAATTCATGTGTGTATCACCTTAGTAGTTGGGTGTAAGCTTGGGTTGAATGAGGCAGATTTCGGGTTTGGGAAACCAACTTGGATCGTACCAACTGACGCGAAAGCGCCTCCGTCTCTTAGGAATTCAATCCTGTTTACGGATTATAGTGATTCTAGTGGTGACGGAATTGAAGTATGGTTATTTTTGGAGGAGAAAGAGATGCAATTCTTAGAGTCTTGCCAAGTATTTCTAGATTTCGCTTCTCCGAATTATTAAGGTTTATAGAACTATTGATTGCGTCTCAACCGTCAACTTGTGTGCGTGTTTTAATGATAATACTATGGATTTTAATTATTCGTGTAATATTATGAAATTTCAATATCGTGTTTGGATAGTAACGCTTTTGGAGGTGTCTTAGCCATGGCATGAACTATAAAAATACGAGGAAAATGAGGTTGTACCATCGCGTGATACTAGATAAGAACAGAGAAAAACAGAGAAACAGGATCAATTTGCTGTCAAATGTTTCAGCTTCTCAGGAAATGACAGATTTATATAACTCGAATTCTCTGAAATGTCGATCTGTTTAGAAGAATTCTGTGACGGAAAGAAGGACTCTTTTAACATAATTGACTAACCGATTCCATGAGTCTCAAAGAATGTACTAGGCACCATTAAATTTAGTCTGAATTTGAACCAGGTATAATCACACCGCGTCACAATTGTTGTTCTCGAGTTTAATGCTGGGAGTTTATACTCTAGCTCAGATTTGATTACAGGGAGTGCACAAATTTGAAGTCCTTACATTGATTAACAATACCCTATTCACCATACTCTTCCGATTATGTATGTATAAAAAAACAAAATGTAATTAACAAACGAAACATGTTTTCGACATCAACACCAAAATTAATTAAGCCGGTGCAGGACCAGACCCATTAGTTTGCTTCTTTTGGGCATTCTTGATAGCATTAACTTCAATTCCATCCAAGTAGTCGTCGTCCTCCATGTATCGCTTCCAGAACCAATGCTTCTTCCATACTCTTTCGGTCATTTCTTCAATCGGAACATTCTTAGTTTCCGGCAGCAAGAAAACGACGAACAAAGACATGATCAAAACCCACCCAGAGAAGAACAGGAAAATTCCGAATTTAAACTTGCAGAGCATAGACAAGAAGGCCTGGCCAATGACGAATGTGAAAAGCATGTTGACACATACAGTCACACTCTGTCCGGCTGACCGGGTCTCCATTGGGAATGTCTCAGATGGGATAAGCCAACCTAGCGGTCCCCAAGACCAGGCAAACGAGGATACGAAGGTGCACACTAGTATAACCACGAAGATGGCGTAACCATGGGAGAGGCTGTTGGAGTGGTCCTTTACTTTGAGGCCGAGAATGATAGCTATGACTACTTGGGAGAAGAACATCTGTACTCCAGCCTCAAGGAGGAGCATGCGCCGTCCAAGCTTGTCGACCGAGTAGATTGAGACAACGGTCGAGAGGACGTTTACAGCTCCAGTGATCACGGAGGAGTACAGCGATGCACTCCCTCCGAATCCCAAGGTGCTGAATAATACAGGGGCGTAGAACATAATTGCATTGATTCCAGTAAATTGTTGAAACACCTATATATAACATACGGTAAAGATTAGAGACGATATTATTTCAGTATATAACATATTCTCTACGTCTCAATCATTTGTTTACGTTTAAATATAGAATATGTTAATGTACCTGCATTGCGATAGCAATGACAAGCTGAGGGCGATTTCTACGCTTGAGGAGATTCCTAAAGGGATGCTTGACTTCCTTAGCAATGCGGCTAGCCTCAACAAGTTCCTGGAACTCGGGTTCAATGTTATCCGTGCCTCTAATCCTTCTCAACACGGCTTTACCTTCATCTAATCGGCCTCTTTCCACAAGACTGTTGGGAGTGTCAGTTACAATTAGAGCTCCGACTGTGAGTAGCATTGCCGGTATTCCTGCTAATCCTAGTGACAGCCTCCATCCCCATCCTCCCTTTATTCTGCATCACATTACATTACACACGTTTAGTTCTAACCGAAAATAGATCACCATTTTGTATCATTGGTCATGTTCTTCTACAAGTCCACAATCATATTCGAGTAACTAAATAGTGAACGACTTATAAAGATTTTGAAGGTTGACGTGATTGGACTTAATGCAAGCTAAGTCATAACCGATTTTAAATTACACGCGTTTACTACATTAGAGCCTTAATACAAAAATGATGTGACGATTTCATGTCGTCGACAACTACAACCATATCAATTTAACATGACCAGCTTTATGATATCATCTCTCATCAATTATCAATTATAATAACTCAAAAGTCTTAAAGTAAATTATTATACTGATATTCACACATGACAAAATGGTCCTACAATTTAAAGACCATAATGGGTTCATTTCCTAGAAAGTCATAGTGATACCTATATAATGGTCCTTAACTCCTTTTATTTGGGAGGTTACAACTACCAAAGAGCACAAAACCGTCTTATGATGCGACCACTTAAGAGGTGACTATTGAACGTTGAAACATAATAATGAACGCGTTGTTAATAAGGTGAACTTACTTCTCGGTTCCATAATTGACGAGCTCAGCGAAAAGGATGCCGATTGTTACATTGAGCTGAAACAGGATATTAAGGCCTCCTCGAATTTGTGTAGGTGCTATCTCTGATAGAAACAGTGGAACTGCCTGTTGATCATTCAAAACGATAAACAATTATATTAAGCACAGCTAGTCTTCTGTAAAACCGTCTATCAAAAGAATATACTCTGTAACAAATAAGAAAACTCCAAACCGACGGAATAACAAAATAATTCAAACACACATTGTTTCATAAACTTAGCTTTCAGTTATGAACATGACCCATAACAAGATACAGAGCAATCAGTTTTCATGGGGTCCTTCGAAAATACAACTAATATTGCACGTGACTGTCACAAGCTTGTAACGTCTCACAAACCCGTTTCCTTTTTACCATTATTTAAATTACTTACGTAAAAAATAGTAATTTAGTGGGTAATTAAGCTTGTTAAAGTTCGCAATGAGCCTGGACCACGCCCATATTTATTATGTTGTAATGATTTCCGCGTTAATTAAATGTGCAAAAATGTCAAAAGTTGATTTGAAAAAGATTCTTTAGACAAATTTGTCCGATATAAACAAATTTATTCAAAGGCATGGAATTTGATCCATCTCGTGCTAAATGACTAGAGTTCAACTAATAGACTCAATTAAGACTTTTCAAAAACACAATTCAAGTTTTAGTAAACCATTGTCGTAAGTCGATAACGACCTAATCTCATCTTATATGCATCATTTAATTAAATTATACTGTAGAAACTATATCGTGTCACTGACTCTTTGTATTCATACATAATACAACGATTATACATGATACTAAATTACTAATTGTCGTAAGTAGACAATGACCTAATGTAATCTTATACGCGTCATTTAATTAAAATTATAGAAATTATATCGTGTCACTGACTCAGTGTACTGTACCTGATTGGCGAAACCAACACCACAACCAAGCAAGATCCTACCAACAATAAGCATAGCAAGATCTTGAGCAGAGGCATTGAGTGCGACCCCAATTAGAAAGAAGAACCCGGCGATCAACATGGTTATCCTCCGGCCTAATTGTCGTGTTGTATGTGATGCGAAAAATGTCGCAACCAGAGCAGCAAGGTAAAGCGATGAGGTAAATAATTGAAGACCTTGGTTATCATATTGACAGTAAAAACTTTGGTTCGCATCTGGTGTAGTTTTCTTGTGATATACCACAGGAAAAAATTTCTTCAAGAATGGATTCATTGATGTCACACCACCTACATTTTCGATAATTAAAATTAATCAATATTCGATAATTATTCCCGTGACAAAAATTAATACGAGAATTATACATACATCTACAAATTTTATCCAAATAATATTATTTGGATAAGTCCTTAATAATACACATTTATTGTTTCGATTCTAAAGTAGACCGTATTCACGTTAATTTGTTCGTTTTAGAAAATAATAAAGTTATAAAAAAGTGAAATTTCACATGATGTTGTTTTAGTAATCAAAATCTTATCTTCGTATAATCGGGAGTTATGATTAGTCAATATCGACTCAAAATATACATAATCCAAATTGATCGTTTCAAACAGAACGTGTTATATTCCGATTCAATCAAACATTAGTAATGAATACATACTGATGTTATAAAATTAGCATAAGACGTTGTATAGGTGATGTCGACCGAAAACAACCTACGCAATACTAAAAATTAGCTGTCCATGTTAGTTTCGACAACGGTAGCATATCAATATCATATCATATCATATCATATCATATCGTATGCAAATTGACAATTCATAAATCATAACCAAGTTTGAAACGATCACTTGTATTATTATTTTTTTTAATATCGAGTACGATCATTTTCGAGATGACGCGACTAATTTGCATGATTAGGTGAAGAAAAAAAAATCCAAAAACAGATTCAGATTCTTTAACCTCACCACTAAAAAACAGGACAATCACTATTATTTACTCTAATATTTTACTTAATTAATAAGCGTCATGTTTGACCGTGTTTTTTCCGAAAATACCCCTCATAATCCCGTATTCATAATATTTACTCGTATATTAGGGACATATTCGTCATTGCGACCGATTTTTTTTAGTAACGTTACTAACCCTATGTTATTTCTCGTGATTGTTCATTAAAGTATCCGTTAATATTTATTTTTAGTACGTTTCATAATTGTACACCTACCTTTTTATTTAAAGTATAATTTAAAATTATACACGTAATAAACTCGAATATTATTACATATTTACACAAACATAATGATGTAAATTATGGGCTGCATATGATACAATCCAGCGAATTTAGCACTATCAATCATACATGATACATTAATGCATCTCTCATAATTTTTTTTTTTAAATCGGAGTATGACAATCATACATGATACATTAATGCATCCCGGTATGTTTAGTTGGTAAAACTACGAGAAACTAAACAAGAAATTTAATGCCACAAAATTTTGAAAATGTCATATATTTAAAGATGGACACTAGATATTAAATTCATAGTCAAAAAAGAAATCAATCGAGATCGTATAAAAATTCATTTCCAAAAATGTTGGAAAAACATAATTAAAGAACGCGATTTTTAAGCTTCTGTCTTAAGGGCACATGTTAAAACGTATTTAAAATAAAGAGTTTTTAAAGAAAAATGTACCTGAGACACCAACGTCGTAACCAAACATGAGACCACCGGTAGCGGCCATGATACAAGAGACGATAACAATAGGCGTAATCTTAGCCTCAAACACGACCCCATTTGCGCCGGTAGCCGGCCCGAGTCCTCCAACGGCCATTTTTCTTCACTCTTTCACCAACCAAAAATTTTCAATTTAATTTAATTAATTGTATAAAATCTCACTCTATATTTTTTGACTCCTTAACAAATGAAGTTTATGTTTTTCTTTAGGAGAGTCTAAGCAAGTATGTAAGGGTCCAAATGTAGTGTATTTATAATAAAAGGGTGGATAAAGAAAAGTAAAATATAATCCAAAAGGTTGAGAGATTGGATCCGTTTTAAATTTAAGACGGATCAAGTAGTTATGATAAATAAAAGTAAAATGCATGAAAATAAGTAATATATTTGTTTTATATGTATATATGAGATAACATTTGACTCATTTTAATTTTACGATGGATATATCTGTCATAAGGGAGACTCGTTATTTTATAATAAAAGGGGATAAAGAAAAAAAGTAAAATAAAATACATAAAGTTATGTGAGGTTGATGAGTAAAGATGTGGATGGATATTATTGTGGGATCCACCATTTAGATCTTTACACGTGTTAAATTTGTGTGTTGACTTTGACTTTTGAGGGTATTGTAAGTTATTTTTAGTCTTCCTCGGCGGCTTATAAGGTGGTCAACATATTGCTTATTGTTGTAAATTTGTCTTTTGGTTGGGTTTTGCTTCTCTTTGTTTTTAGATTGTTAAACCCCAAATTATTTGATCCGTTTTAAATTTAAAATGGATAAATAAAATTAATTGTTTGTCTTTAAGTTGGGTTTCTCTTAAATTTTAGCTTGATAAACCATCAATATTACCTTCCTTTTAGAATATTTTTAGGGTCGTGGTAATTAAGTAAATTAACGTTACGAAATAGAAGTTTAGATTTACTCACTTACATGAAATTGTCCATAAAAGGTAGTTTATTTTTCAAGGGTTGATAATTAATATACTTCGTATGAGCGATATAAAATTTAGAGCAACCGTGAGTTAGAAAAGCTCGGCTTTTTCCTTGTCGAAAAGAGTATCACTATTATTTGTAAAATGTAAATATTGTAAATACCTGATTTTTCCTAGTTTAGTTACTCCATATTATATTTTCGTTATCCTTTTATATTATATAATGCTATTAAAGTTGAATGGTGTGATCAGTGGTACCTGATAAGGGTCAGGGATTAGAAAAAAGTTCTCAACTCAAAAGAGTTGATTAGAGGTTCGATTTGAAAGAGATTGTCTATCGATAGATCGAGGATACTCATAGTAAACACCGAAAAGATATTATATTACATCTATCCATAATGATTGGAGGTAAAAACCTAAGTGAACTGTTACAATAATGTCACGATGCAACCATTCCAAATTATAAGAATAAATTGGATC
>VHZZ01000015.1:346207-379200 GCA_009801015.1 Silene noctiflora
TTTTCGTCATTTTCGTTAATATGCGTTGTTAAAGGGCTGTTGTAGTTGCCTGTTTTTGTAGTAGTGATTTTCGTATTATTAATCATTACCAAAACAATGCATGCAATCATGGAGCACAAGTTCTTAGCCGGCCTTCAACGATTAGTTGAAATATCCAAATACAAACAAATTAAATTAAATTGATAATATCTATTGTAATAATGCTGTCATTTTGATCATGGAAAAATTGATTATAAACTAAATTGTACACACATTCTTATTAGTGGCAATAATTTAATATGTACTTGTACAATATGGAATAATTCCAATAAAATATCTCGTGACAATGATGGATAATTTGCAAACAAAAATATGAACGGATCGGAGAAGTCGAGAACTTGGCTAACTAACTAGCTAGCTCATTTGTCCTACTTTTATGTTATTGTTATTAAACCGGTCAAGATGAAACTGAAAATCGATTTATATCGATCGAAGACAATCGGTAAATCACGTAAATCATCGTACATTTCGGTTTTTCGATCGATAGATGAAAATATTATTTTATAAATTATTTAACGAGTAAGTTCTTTTGACATTATTTTAGACTGAAACCCTCTAAATTAAATTGAACTAATTAAATCTGAACTAAACTTATAAAAAATAAAATTATATCCAAACAAACAAGACCCCGATGGTCTGACCCTTCTCACAACCGGTTTCTTAATTTACAAAAGTTGGAAACAAACCATATCATTTGTCATGGACGATGTAACCGTACCCCTTACCACTTAAATCAACCAACTCGATATTAGCTTATTAAAATATACTCGTATTCGACTTTAAAATAGACAATTCCAATCGGATCGACTTGTAACCATTAAAGAAAAGTCAATTTCACACTTTGTTAACAAATTACATGACGTTGGATATAAGAATCTTGTCTTAAGTTCCCAAAATAAAAAGAAAAAAATTGTCATAATTTTGGACCGAAATAGCTTTCAAGTGGGAAAAGGTATAACTTTTAGTAGTAGGGGAGCTGGACTCGTCATTTGTAAACAATTGAAATAACTTTAGAAATTATAATATTATTATGAAATGTCAATGGTTCAACCTTGCGGCTTGTGCACGTAATTTTTGCGTCATAATTATATGATCAAACATTTTGCATTTAATTTTCATACAAATATAAGTCAATGTATTAGAGAATATAATATTTTTCAACTATCAAAGAAATATGCATGGAGAGTTTTTAGTCATCAAATTGAAAATAAATTAATGTGTTCATATTTAACATAAATATCCTTTTTTTTATTGGATTTCCGATTTTAAAATATATATCTATATTACCGTCACTCTGTTATAAGACTACAATAAGTAAATATGAACTTAAATTCTGAGTTGAGACACATAAAGCTAGTGGTAGAGCCAAGTAAGGTTAGTAAGGGTGCTCGATTTAGATAATAAAAAAATCTAAAAAAAATGATTTTTTTCCGAGATTATTTTATTGTCTTGCATGTTGATCACCTCCTGAAATTTTTACGTCCTTCTCAAAATCTCGATTCATCATTCTATAAGGCACTAACTCGAATAAGTTTAACGAGTTTCAAACTTATAATCAGCTTGATCCGTCAAACATGAAGCTAACCCTGATACTGAATTCCTAGACTCGAGTTTTAAAAACACGTATAGCTTTATTATTAGCTAGGCTATTAATTTTGTATGTTTCTTCCATCTTAATCAAGGCTAGATAGTGATTAAAAGCGTTGACAAAACCTCCAATAAATGTGGTAATAAGATCAATAATTAAACTATAGCTAATAATACGCCGACAGTTAGCAAAATTCCTGATAATTTGCATGGCACATCGTATTAGTTTAAGGATAAAGTACAAGGACAGCGAGTTACGTTGTTTTGCCAAATTCCCAGCATGTGAATTTGTAATTGTTGGACGGTTTAACGAGTAACATCGTAACATGCATGTATATACAAAATGGGAGGGGGCTCTAAGTTGCGGAAATGAAGCGACTTAGTTGTGAAGAATCATACGTAGAAGTGTAATTTACTTTATAAACTAAGGAGCTACTTTACCCATGATTTGTAAAGTTGACAGTCTCTACTTCTTGACGGGCGCGGCTCAGGCCTATATGCGATTCTAATATTAATTATATTAATTTATACCTTTTCAGGAGAATTAAGAATTATTGATTCTTGTTTTCTAACGCAAATGTGGGCACGTGGCTAGGTTTGTAGGGTTCATGAATAGGGTTTGGAACTAAAACTTAGGATGCACCTTTTTGGTACATCTATCCAAAACTACACAAGTTATATTACTCGTAAAGTCGTAATTTATAAGACCATTTTGACTGTGTAAAACGATGTTTAGGTACTAACTATTGATTTTTTTTTCCAGTTTGAGCTTTTATTTACCTTCTTGTAGACCTGGCAAATCAGGTCAACAGGTCGGGCCAGTTCGGTCGGATCAGTTCGGGTTTTTCATTGATTTCGGGTTTTGGGTCTATTTCGGGTTTGTTCGTCGGATCAGTTTCGGGTTACCGGGTCGGGTTATTTTGGGTCCGAGTCATTTTCGGGTAAATGAATAGGAGAGAAAAAGTCATTTCAAGTCTTTTCGGTTCAATTAGAGTTATGTTTTGTCGGGTCATTTTTGGATTGGGTGGTTTCAGAACCGGGTCATTTACGGGTCAAGAGTTTGGGTCATGTTCGAGTCGAGTCGAGTCGGGTCCGTTCGGTTTTTCGGGTCACATTCGGGTGATGTAGTTTGGGTCTCGGGTCAGCCTTTTCGAATCGGGTCAATCGGGTCGAGTTACTTTTGTCAGGTCTACCTTGTTGTTTAGGTCTCTCAGTTAACTGTTACGTTGAATTTTTTAGTAAATACTCGGTATTTTTTTAAACTAAATTTCTAGAAACAACTATAATGGTATATACTTTCGAAATCTTAAATAATAAATTCCGGCATGAAGTTATGCTCACGTATAACAAAGTTAAATTGAAATTTGGTTGTAATCATCTTTTTTTCCTTTCTTTGTTAAAAGGTCAATATCCTTTTATGAGATTCCAAGACCGCGGCTATTAGAAGAAGCCTCTTATTAAACGGGTACGAATAATCGAATATACTTCTTCCGTTTGAATTAATAGTTATTTATCGTTTTTGACTTAACAATTAAGAAATAAGAGATAACTGATCGAATTTAGACCATATAAAACAAATGTATGTCTCCACATGTACATGAAAGATGCTCACAAAAAATAACTAAATAACGAAATAGATAACTATTTTAACTATTGATCGGGACGAATATAAAATGTACTCTACAATCTTGTGTAGTAGTATATCAGTGGATTCCACTAGATAAAGGAGATACGGGTTTTAATAAAGATTGTCACGCAATTTAAAACACGTGATCGTCGGCTTCCTATTTTTGAATTTATTTATTGTTTATTTCTGTAATTAGTAGATCAACTTCTTAGCTACGAGTTTCCTGGTCATCCAACACACGAAAATATAATCAGTAAATAGATATAATCATATTTCATATTAATACAAAAAAGACGAGTGCATCATTCGGAAATTTTATGATAAGATGTTGGAATCAAGCAAACAAAAAAGATTTTTTTCTTCGCTTATAAATCACAAAATAACACGTATGAAGAACGCCTTCATCAATTTTTTAGTTATCTAAACTCTACATTTTCTTTGGATTTTTTTGGTAATTACTTCCGTTTTAGTAGTTTTCCATATATTTTAACTAATGTATTAGCTTCGACAAATTATCCCCATTAATTAATTAGTACTTACGGGATAAATTAGTCATAAATTTCAAGTCAAGCTTTTGTAAGAACAAAAAAGCAATATTCATTCATAAGTTAATCATCTATCCTCGATGAATAAATAGAACTAACTGCTGAATTATTCTGTACGCTTAAATGCTTAATTGATATTACTAAATTTCAATACCACCTTTCTATCTATTTCATGTTTTCTCCATCTTGGCATAAATTACAATACAATATAATATATTTTATAAATGAACATACCCGTTTTAAATAAGAAACGTTGTGAAATACATAAATGGTACAAAAAGAGTAATGTCAAACGACGGAATTTTATCCATTTATCGAAACAAAATACTATTTCCTTTCTAGTATTTAACCCGTTTTACCCTTAAGCCTAACCGTTTTAGGAAGATCATCTCTAGAAATTCAGTCGCACTTGTACCTATAGGTGGCAATCGGGTCAGCCGGGCCGGGTTTGGGTCAGGTCATATCGGGTTCGGGTCATATCGGGTCAGCCTATCCTTTCGGGTCGAGGAGTGTCGGGTCCGGGTCGTTATCGGGTCGGGTCATTTCAGGTCAATGATGTATTGGGTTTGGGTCGAGTCATTATCGGGTCCGGCTACTTAATCGCATTACTATAATTTTTAACCATTAAATTTAGTTTTTAACCTATTATTTCGTTTAATTACTTCATTATTAGGTCAAACGTATCAATTTTAACACAAAATCACTTTCATTTTGATCAAAATTAAGCTTAATAATTGTTGGGTCATCAATTTAATCGGGTCAATATCAGGTTGGGTCTGGGTCAGGTTCGGGTCTGTGATAATCGGGTCATATCGGGTTTCGGGTTACAATATTTCTGGGTCCTATCGGGTCAGGTCTGCTAGGATCACTCGGGTCTGGTCGTACTTGCCAGCTTTACTGGTACCAACTACCAAGCATTTCAACGAAGCAAGTTTATGAGTCCGTAGCATATACAAAGCGAAGATGACGTTATACAATTACGGGGAATGATAGAGAACATAAGGATAGGTGGTTATATTTGGATTCCCCGTGAAAGGGAGTACAGAATTACAACTTTCCATCTCACCGATCTTATCTATATCTATCTTTCTTGTTCCAATTCTTAAAACTGTTATAATAAATCCTCATATTTCTCATGCTTCATTTCACCTTTTTATGGTGTATAAATAAATCACTACTAAAAGTACGAGTAGTTGGTATCTTTCATGTCAATTTTGTCATCCTCCGTTCTTATTCAAATACTATTCATTTCCCATGCAATAAATGCACCAATTGGCTCTCATCGGAGTATCGGATGTAGACCTGATAAAATTGACCTGATTCGAACCCGATCGATATTTGAACTTAAGACCTGAACCCGTCTCGAAGCCAAATTGACCCGACTATATAACCCTACCTGAATCTTTATTGTTGCAAAATGTTATTACCCACAAAATACTTAATAATAACTGAGCCGAAATGAGCCGAATCCAAAATGACTCGGCCCGACCCGTCCAAAAGTTTATAAATTCGAAATGACCCAACCCGATTGACTCATACCAGATTACTTTTCTTTTTCTCCCGTATTTTCTACCATGGGGCTAGTGTCGCTTCAGCAGTTACCGACTACCGAATTCGATTTCAGCTGCAAATAACATGTATCTGTTTTTCATGGTTATCCGATTTTCTTTCAATGTTGATTTATGGCATACCGGAACCCACAAATGTCCTCTGTTGTTACTCAAAATTGGTGTGACCGCTTTATCTGACAACCCAAGGAACCGTCACTGTGATTTTTGGACATTTTTGTTTCAAGACCCTTTAATCTCGAAAATCGTATTTTATACACTTTAATTTGAGTCGTTCGTGAGGTTGTACCAAGTCACTTTTCTTTTTCTCACATATTTTCTACCACGAGTCCAGCGTCGCTTTAGGATTTACTATTTGATTTCAGCCCCAATAATAAGAAGTATCCAATCAATTTTTCACGATTATCCATTTTTTGTCTCATACTAGTTTATCGTATAGAAATATCCTAAAATGTCCTTAGTTGCTAGCCAAAATTGGTGTGACCGCTTTATCTGACCCAATGAACTGTCTGTGTAATTTGCGGACATTTTTGTTCTGGAACCCTATAATCTCGAGAACCGTGTCTTATAAACTTCAATTTGAGCCGTTCGGAAGGTCGTACCAGGTCACCTCTCTTTTTCTACTGGTTTTTCTACCACGGGTCCAGGGTCTTATTCGATTTCAGCCCTGATGGTAACAAGTATCAATTTATTTTTCACGATTTTCGTCCGATGCAAACTTATCGCATACCGTTACTGTCAAATGTCCTTTGTTACTAACAAAATTTGTGCGGCTGCTTTATCTAACCTGAGAAATCGTCTATGTGATTTACGGACATTTTTGTTCTGATACCCTCTAGTCCTAAAAACCGTGTATTATACACTTCAATTTGAGTCGTTTAAGAGGTCGTACCAGATATCTTATGTTTTTCTCCCGATTTTTCTACCACAAGTCCGGGGTCGCTTCAGGAGTAAGCCTATTCGATTTCAGTCCCAAATAACAACTGTCAATCTGTTTTTCACGATTATCCGATTTTCGTCCGATTCTTGTTTATTGTATACCGGCACCCTCAAATGTCCTTTACTGCTACTCAAAATTTGTGTGGCCGCTTTATCTGACCTTATGAATTGTCTGTGTGATTTACGGACATTTTTATTCCGGAACTCTCAAATCTTGAAAACCGTGTATTATACACTTCAATTTGAGCCGTTCGAGAGGTATTACCAGATCACTTTTTTTTTTTCTCCCGGTTTTTCTACCACGAGTCCGGGGTTGATTCAGGAGTTATCCTATTCGATTTTAACCCCAAATAACAAATATCAATCTGTTTTTTCACGATAATTCGATTTTCGTTCAATGCTTGTTTATCGTATACCGACACCCTTAAATATTCTCTGTTGCTACTCAAAATTTGTGTGGCCGCTTTATCTGACCTGAGAAACCGTCTATGTGATTTACAGGTATTTTTTATTCGGGACTCTATAATCCAAAAAAACGGGTACACATTTTAATTTGAGCCGTTCGAGAGGACATCATACCAGGTCACTTTTTTTTTTTCTCCCGATTTCCTACCACAGGTCCAGGGGTCGATATAGGGTAGGATTTATCCTCTTTGATTTTAACCCCAAGTAACACGTATCAAGCTATTTTTCACGATTTATCCGATTTTCATGTGATGCTTATTTACCGCATACCGACACTCTAAAATGTCCTTTGTTCCAATTCAAAATTTGTGTGGCCTCTTTATCTGACCTCAGAAACCGTCCGTGTGATGTACAAAGATAGTTGTTTTGGGACCCTCTAATCTCAAAAACCGTGTATTATACAATTCAATTTTAGTCGTTTGAGAGGTCGTACAGATATCTTATCTTTTTCTCTTGATTTTTCTACCATGAGTCCGGAGTCACTTTAGGAGTTACCTTATTCAATTTTAGTCCCAAATAATATTATGTAACACAAATCCTACTAACATAACATTTGCGAAAATGAGAAGGTGAGTCGAGCCAGGCTGGCTCTAGCTGACCGTAAACCGGCCCATAGCCATTTTGGTCTGGACCGAAATTACCTTTCTTATTTTTCTTTTGCTCAAGCTGGTCGGGATGGGGAAGTGAGACCTGTATCCGGCCTGGGCCATGCATGCCTGTGAAAGTTGGGTCATGAGCCAGGCCGGACTAGCCTGCCCAAATTACAATCTCTACCCTTACAAATAAATGACCAAAAAGTCGTATCTCTACGCTGGTCAACCCACAAAAGTCAACCATGCTTACCGCCTATACTCTATGCCAAGAATTTTGCACAGTAGAAGTCAGCAACTCAGTACTCACGGCTCTCATCTTCTCGGAAGATTTATTGTTTCGAACAAAGTAGAACGATTTACTTGACTAATAAACCCGAGACACATATCATGAATGATCCATTGTGGCTATAATGTGTAGTTTCAATTCACCAAGTTTTCTGTCGTTACTTACTAAAGATTCTAGAACGAGAAACATGGTTTTGAGTTTCCGATCTGCCAACGCTGCCAGGAAATTGAAGTCGCTCTATATGCAATTCCAGCACGAAATATAACACAAGGAACTTCTTTGTCTCTTGTATTATGAAAGAATCACGACACTTTCCCAATATTCATAGTTGTGTTACAACTTACAAACATTAGCCCGAGTTATGGTTAACAAGTAGAAAACAAAGTATATGGATAGTAACCGGCTACGTCTCCTTTTGCCAGCCTCTATTCCTATGTCTATACAGAGCATCTAATCAGGCAAGCTTTCGGAGGATGAATTTCAAAGTACGACAATAATAGCCAACTGCCGTAACTTGATGTTGTAATGAGGGCAAAACGTAAGGAAAAGAGGTTTGTGGATTAATTTGTCCTGGGATTCGTTAATAAGTTCAACAAAACGAATCAGCGTTTTGATACCTGTGATTTCTTTGTCAATGTGGTCAGTTCTTTCTCTTGTTGCTTTTTAAGGAAATTCTGAGCAGTTGAGTTCACAATCTTGAAGAAGAAGTTCAAGAGAACAAGCCACACAACGGTGTTCCATATTGTAGAGAATGAAAGCCCCCATTTTTTTACCTGAAAAATGCATAATCACGCAACATACGAAAATCTTTAGTTTAAAGCTATAAACAGACTTGAGTACAAGTGTGGAACAAGCGTGTGCATGTCAAAGCGTGACATGGCTAGAGATAGCAAGGGGAAGATAGAGCGATGCTGTTTGATCCAGATCCGGATATACGATTCAGTATCCAACTGGTTTCCATCAGTGCTGGGTCCGACAGATTAAAATTGGCCCAGGATCGCCTCCCATCCCTAGACAGCTTTTCTGGGATTTTTTTTTGGTCCAAACAACGTGTTGATCGGGTGTGAAATGAGTGTCATGCAGCCACATAGCAAGTAGCATAACAAGAATATTTACCGTAAATGATCAGTTACTGATATGAATAGACACAGGTCATACAGCAATATTTACATACCTGGGCGTTGGTAGACACTGGTGGAGCAGCAATTAGATATTTGTCTTTGGCAGCATGCAGTTTAGCAATCAACTTAGGCAGCACAGAAGCGACTCCAGGTATATGGCTAAGCACCCAAATCAATTCATTCTCCACCCAATCTAGCAGCTGATTGTTGCATACTGATATAATGAAAACCGTCTGTACACGAAAGACCGTATTAACAGAGAGCGGACTGGGATTAGCACAAACCAACACATGAAAGCCAAGGGTTGTAATTGTGTAGAGTAGATAAGAGATATGTCATAAACTGACCTGAATATGTGTCTTTATGATTGCCTTTCCGAATAACGTTGCAAGGAAAAATTGCCAAAATGGTATCCCAAATTGACCACACATGATACCAGCTAGATCAAATAATGGATTTGGAATCTGAGAATATACAACAGTTGATCGTCAGATTATATACACCATTCGCTTAATAGTTTGACTGTGACATAAAGAGTTACTCTTATGAGTAATATAAGCTTAACAGCCAATGTAACCACCTACACAAGCAAATTTCTGAATCGATTTGGTTTTGGGGAAGAATCAAGGAAAGTAGAATTGTTAAAATCCTAAACTACCTTCCTCTCACAGAGTCACTTATCACCTTTCCGTAAGTCATCATTCTTGTTTTTTAAAGGCGCTCTTGTCAATTCAGGAGTTTAATTTACCCAAAACACACATGGTAGAAGTTACGAACACTCAGTCCAAAATGAAAAATGGTAAGAAATCAAGGAATGGCCACTAGCCACCTTATATGTAGACCGAAGGTTCCATTCAGAAATAGATGTGGCAGATAATAAAAGATTGTAATTGAGCAGTACGCAAACTCACCGAAGCAAGCAGCAAAATGGCCCAGAAGTTCAGATACTGTGAATGTGATAAGAGCCACGTCTCCATTTTCTTCAAACGCCTGCCGATGGCTCCTTCATTTTCAGTAGAAGAAGCATCTAGATCCTCCACAGGGTCCAATTTTCGCCCAGATAAGCTTGCTGCAAGTAATTATTTACTCTATGATCAACTGTTTTCCAGAGTATAAAAATTGACAATAAATAGACGAAGGATAAATCAGGAATAAGGGGCTAAGTTAAGGTAATAGATGCCCATATATGGGAGAGGACCCCTAATAGCAGAAACTAATTCCCCTCCTTTTTCATCCTCCTTACCACCATCCAGCACACTACACTTTTCAATTGATTATCCCCAATACGGGCATACCCTCAGAGAAATAGCAATAACTGCCTTAAAGCCACACATGCGCAACCGTTTCTTATGGTATCCAACAAACTATTCTACCCGATACGATGGCAATCACTTTTCAGGATACTTGAGAAATATTAAATCATACTTGGCGCTTGTTGTTGGTAACTGGTAAAGAGGGTACACCCCAGAAAAGAGTGATTAAAAGCTTTTGTCAACCATGACAACAAGTAAACTCCATCACATAAAACCTAAGAAATTTGAAAATACTAGTGCCTGTTCAACATAAAATATCCGAATCATCCAACATTGAACTACCATGCATACGCAAAGATATGCTTTTAAGTACAACTCTCAACAAAAGAAGTTTACCTGCCCTTGAAATAAAATATGGTGGAAGTTCGCCCAATGCTGTACCAATACCCCACAAAATAGCTTCTAATTGAACTTGAGGCAAGATGCTGCTAAGAGGAACCCGTGAACCATAGCTAGACTTATACAATGAAGGTCCAAATTCAGAGCAGTCTTTATCAAGCCATGAAGGGCTTCGTTTCAGCTGGATTGTATCATATGGAGCAATTTTCAAGTCAACTCGGCCACATTGCATTGCCTTTATGGTGAAGAGAGCAATATGAGGTCCCAAGTATAGAACAAACGTATGCAGCCCAGATCCTGACAACCATGAAGAGAATATCATTAAGCCATATGGTAATAGGAGAAAAAGATCAATGTTAGGGTGAAGCGCGGCCACAAATTCAAATAACCGGGTGTGTTAGTATAAGCAGTAAAAATAGGGCTGAAAACAAAGTCTAACAGGTTCAACATTAACACCACCTATTTATTTTCTAGTTTCAGAACTAGTTGACAGACTTTGTGAAGAAGACATGTTATCCAAATCTGAAAGGGTTTGAGAAAAGCATGAGAGTGATGCACAATTTTTCATGGACAAGTTAATTAAGCAAGAAACTACGATGCCTAAACATCTGAGAGTCAGATGTAACCTCTAAGAGTGGGACATTATCAATGAGCTAGTAAATATTTCGAACTAATCAGCATGTGACCCACACATTAAACATGCCTAGGATGATTACAAACCGAAATGATATCATAGATACTTACCAAGACCAATGGATGAAGCAACACCAAGGGCTGTCCACCATAATACAAACTCAAGATACAGGAGAACCTCTTGAAAATGCTGCAAGAAACACCAAATTAATCACTTCACCAATGATTATAGATACCAAACTATTATCCCCCATATATTGCCTCATATACCAGTGTTCGACATCTGAAACTCAAACATGGATATGTCATGTTTTAAGCCAAAACCATGTGGATTTGACATAGAAGCCAACACTAGGCAGCATTTTGGAACAAAGTAGGCATAGAAAAATTAAGGTATAGGAATAGACATTCCTTTCCCTTTGATTGGATAGGAAAATTTGGACGGAAAGTGAGAAGAGGGATTTGGAAGAAAGTTATTTCCTTTGCTTGGTTAGCAAAATGCGGGTGGAGGGATTTGGAGGGTACGGAAAATGGAATTTCCTCCATTTCCCTCCTACAAGGCAAATTATTTCCCCTCCAACAAAGAAAAGATTTGCAGAGAAAACTCCCTCCATTCCCCCTCCCCTTCCCTTCCTTTTCCTTCCCTCTTTTCCCTCCTCTCCCTTCCCTTTTATTTTCTGTATCCAAACAAGGCATATTTAATCTATCAAAAATGTATTGCCGCATACGATGGAGGAACTCAATATTGTGTAGAAAAGTCCCTAGAAAGTAGACAATAATAATATACCTTCTCATGAGAACCTTCAATAGTCGCCAAGAAAACTCCACCGATCGCAACTAAGATACCCAAAACTAAAAGCCAACCACCTTTCCCCAAGAGATATCTAACCGACTGCTTCACATAATCATATATTGCGAAAACAAAAAGCTTAAATGTTCTGAAAGGTTGTGTAGTCAACGTCAAACACTCAAGCTCCTGCTGATGCTTCTCGCGAATTCCTGAATGCACCATATCAGAGCCATATATCACTTAAAAAGTTCTTCAAAGATCAAAACAAAACGAAGAAATACACCAATAGCAGATAACCAATCATTCAATCTTTAAGTACTGTCCTACAACCCACACAGCAAACAATTTCATATATAGAGTGCATCAAAAACTCGAACCCAGGAAAGGTAATCAACCTACTGAGTGTAGTGTGGAGTAATCCATGAACCTAATTCAGTTGGAAACAACTATCCTCTTCCAGCATGGTACACAATGTCTAGTCGGGATCGATCCCATATCGAACAATCATTACAAATTCCGTATTCCAACATGAATAAGTCAACTAACTAACCACTACACACCACCATTTTCGCATATACCAATACTCCCACCGTGCCAATCGTTTATTTACTTTTGATTAAAATACTTCTCACGCAGAATCAAAACCCGAATTAAAACCTACACATTACAAGCTTGATACATCAATAAAACCTAATCTTCACACAAAACCAACCTTCAAGTTACCATCTTTATCTCACAACATCAATCAAACACACATAATTAACCAATCTAATCCAAACCCAATTCAGCATTAATATCAAAATAACTATAAAGTAAATATATCTTACACAAATCAACAATCTTTACAAAATCAAAAGTACCCAACTTTAACAGCTAAATAAAAACACAAATTCTTGTTTAAGACGGGCATATTCATCTTAAACATAAAACGGGCAAACAGATAGATAGAGACAAAAAGTAGAATGTATAAGGAATGACAAAAAAAGTACTCGACCGTTTTAAATTTAAAGACGGATATGGGGGAGACCAACTCAAATAAAAAATGAAACAAACCTGAGATCGAACTATTTCGTTCACCAGAAGAATTAGACGAATTCCCAGATTTTTTCTTGGAACCCATCTTTATAAAATCAAAGAAAAACCCAAAAAAGGAGCTTTTTTTAAATTTATTTCATCAAAATCAAAGTTGTTGAATTGAATTAAATTAATCTAGGGAAACAAACAAAAAGAAACCCAGATTAGAGGATAGTAAGATGATTTGTAAGCCCAAAAAAATGGGAACAGATCTATGATGTGTTGATGTGTTTATTAAGTTTGAAATGATTAAGAAAAAAGGTGTTTGCGTATAGATTGGAGAACAGGTGAAGTCATATGGAGGACATAGTAACGGAGTTCAACTTATTTTGTTGTTGTTTGTTGGGTTAAGTGTTGGTGAACTTGGAGAATTTTAGTTAAGATTGTTTAGTTGTTGGTCGGGTTCGGGTTCGGGATTTGGATACAATTGTCAAAAATTCGAAGTTTAGATTGATTTGTCAATGTTTTTTAAATTTTAAGCCGGAAAAGGTGGATAATTAGAGTTTGGAGTGTTTTCGATTTCTAATAAAATTAAGGTATATTCGTTTTTCATATCATGATTTATATTTTATTTAATTTTAGTATTTTGAAATTATGTTTAAAAAAAATCAAGAAAATTATCTTGTGATACTAATAATGTGATTTTCTCAATTAGGTAAATAATTTGTGAAGGTTCTAGATTCAGATGATAATCCGAATTTGAAACTAATAATTTTGAATGCGTAAGATTGAATCGTTATAAGATACGGAGTATATAGATTTGTATCTGGATCTGATAACATCAATCCAAATGTGGCATATTATCAATCTCAATCTTTCATACGACCTGAGGGCTATCGAGTAACTCACTTATAAAATACGTAGTCAACCACAACTCGACCTGTTAGCAGAAAAGTCGTCTTTCAATAAGACATTGACTTCATTTGTTCACCTAGTTAGCGGTTGGAAGACAAAAGGCAATACTTCGTATATTGCATAAATATCCTTGAATAATAACTTATATGGTAACTAGAAGTGGCCATTTAAACTAGTCGACCTGACTAACTCGATAATTAAACCACTGATCCGTCATGGCCACTTCTAATTTGGTGGTCCTCCAACCCGACTTACCTAAGCTTGTCCACAACCTAAAAAAGAATAGTCCAATATGCCGGACTATCCAGCCCAATTCCCGCCACGAGCCAATTCAGAGTTAGGGTTTAGGGTGCTTGGCTTAAGAACCGTGACCAGGTCTAAAATGGTAAATTTCCTACATTACCTAGAGTCCTAGAGTCGTTGACGATCTTCAGGCTACAAAAAAAACTCACTAAAGAGCCAGTAACGAGTAATGACTTTTAACAGTCCAGTGGGCCAAACACCAAACCCAAAATGAAACTAAACTAATGCCTAAGAGATACTTAAAAAGTAGGCCCATACACAAAACAATGGCCCTTCAATAATATATATTTGTAATAAAATAAACTCTTTTATTATTTCCTTTGTCCCATTTTTTTTTTTTTTTGTAAGAGTATTTTAATCAAAGACAGAATAAGGATTGAAATTGAGACTTGTACTGATTTTTAATACATATATAATATTGGCTACTACGTCTTAACAGCTAGACCAGATAAACAAGTCAATCGGGTTGGAGTTGGGTTAGATCAGTTGAGGTTAGGTCAATTATAGGTTTAAAAGAATTCGGGCTGATAAAATTGAGTCAGGTCACGTGGGTTTTATGTTAATCGTCAAATCAATTATTATTAAGTTCTTTTGGACTGAAACTGTCTAAATTGAACTTAATAAAACTAAACTTAATGGAGCTTAATTGAGTTAATGACATACTTGCAAGAACAAACGAACATTTAGTTTGGATTACGGGCCATGTTGGGTCCGTAATTCAGTTGTTAGGCCGGGTACGACCCGAATATGACCCAACATAAACCGTAACCAACCCAAACCATCCATTGACTCAAACCTGACATCTAACCTGCTTTAACCCGACCCATAACCAACCCGAATGATCCGATTGCCGCCTGTTTTTATATCCTAGAGGTGACAAAGAAAAGTGAGAGAATGTAAGCAAACAAAATATCAAGTACACTTGTATGGCTATGGCTAACCACATCACCATATCAAAATCCCATCATCTAATTGGCCTAACTATATCACCCTTATCCACATCATCACCATACAAACCCCTTCACCCTTTCCCATCCTTACACTCTCCCCATACTTTTACAACACACAAACTCAAAAAACCACACAAACTCAAAAAACAAACGTAAACAAATGGCCATGGCAACACAAGCCACAGCCCTCTTCACACCATCCTCCCTAACCACCTCAAAACCCACCTCCTCCTTCAAACAACTCACCTCCGTCTCATTCAAATCTTCACGGTTGGCAATCAAAGCTGCTGCTTCAGCTGAAGGAGCCCCAGCAACAGCTAAAACTGCTGAGGCTCCAGCTGCACCAGCAGGGTTCACCCCACCTGAACTCGATCCATCAACCCCGTCTCCAATCTTCGCAGGAAGCACAGGAGGACTACTCCGAAAAGCGCAAGTAGAAGAATTCTACGTGATCACATGGGAATCTCCTAAGGAACAAATCTTTGAAATGCCTACTGGTGGTGCAGCGATAATGAGGGAAGGTCCTAACCTACTTAAGTTGGCTAGGAAAGAACAGTGTTTGGCACTCGGTACGAGGTTGAGATCAAAGTATAAGATTAAGTATCAGTTTTATAGGGTTTTTCCTAATGGTGAGGTGCAGTATTTGCATCCCAAAGATGGTGTATACCCTGAAAAGGTTAACCCTGGAAGAGAAGGTGTTGGACAGAATATGAGGTCTATTGGTAAGAATGTTAACCCTATTGAGGTTAAGTTTACTGGTAAACAAGTTTATGATGTTTAAGAATTTTTACCTAATTTGCATGGGATTGTAATGTTTTTAATTTAATTGTATACAATGTTGGAATTGGAATTGTTATTATGGTTTGTGAATTATTTGGGTTAATGATAAACTATTTAGGGCTTGTTTGGATATACGGTAAAAACGGGGAAATGAATAGGGTAGTGATATGTAAGCTAAGTTGCATTTCCCAAGTTTGGTATGAAAGTAATTATTCACCTCCTGAATCTATTACCCTCACGAAGGGGTAATACATTTCCCACCCTTCCCCTTCGGTAATGATTATGGGAGGAAAACATTTTCTCAGTAATTATCACCCGATTAAAATTTACCCCCTAATTATTCCTCGATTACAGGCGAGCCCTTAGTCTCCTTTTGTTGATTGTATGATCATATCTTATAATCTGCTTTTTTGATTGTTTTATTTCATCACAAATTCTTGTTTAAACGACAAGTAATATCCGTTTTGAAGGTAGTTGTCTTCTTATCATCAAGTGATAGAAATAGGGTTTGTTTTACCGTTGAAATTAAACTGATATTGTCGTCTTAAGCAAGACTGGGGTTGTTGTTTCGTAGTGACAATATATTTTTGTGTAATTAAGAATGTTTTAGTATGTAGGTGGAAGTATTAAGGTATCATAAAATCGTAGTTTAGGCCTCAATCACGAGCTTAAGCTTAAGTCGTTACCTCAGGATCAATTAATTAATTAATGATTCTATACCTTAACAAGAAGATTAAGCTAGTCAGTCATTGCAGCTAAAAGATGAGTAAGATAAATGGGTTAATCAGATCGAATGGCCGGGAAGAGAGAGAAAGTGCGTTACCATAACTAGAAATGATAAATGGGTTAATCAGATCGAATTAAGTCTTATTGGAACTTCTTTGGTCGAGTTACTTTGGTTTTATAAACTTAGTTTGAGTCAGGTTCTGATTAGGAATATTAAATATGAGTAACGAGTTACACTATTATGGAGTCGGTATAATGTGATTTGGTAACTCGAAATATTTCAATGAAAAGTATTACATGAAGGGAAACCATAAAACACTGTCACAATTCTTTGAGCACATACAAAACAAGTAGAACTGTAGAAGTATCATCATTCTTTTCTTACAACTATAGAACCAAAGAGAAAGAAAAAAAAAGAGCAAAAGATAGAAAGATTAACAAAGCGGTTTTTAATTTAAGCCGAATTTATAGGTTGTTTGTTGAGTTTATAGATCCGGTACTCAAATTGGTCGGCTTATAGTGCTGATAGGCTCAATGCTAATTGAGTTTACCGTGCCCATATATGAACCTTGCTGACCCTTCAGTGTATACATGTTTCTCGTTATATAACCTGTTAATTTTAAAACGGAAAATGAGATAATGTCACCCGATACTAAGTGATGGCAATTGGCAAGGTATGATATGGTAAATAAGGTAAAAGACTTACGATTTGCGAACGGCTTTGCTCAAAGTTGAAGCAGACAGAAAAGTTGTACCATCAAGGAATCTGTTTTCACCATTTATCCTTTGTTTGGTCCGAATATCAAACTCTTCAGCATTTAACTTGATCTCGGAATCTGATGCCTGCGATTTTAAGTCGTTGTTCTTAATTTATTGTACGTGGTTTGCAAATTATCGTCTAAGACTTGAAATGACAATGCTTTTAAGGAACGTAAGAAAACAGATCGAGATTGCGTACCATGACCCAACCCCAAGTGTCAGCATAGGAAGGAACATGAGCAGAGTAAGGCACAACATCTGCACAGAATGCCAAACAAACATTAAGCATTACTGTTTACGAGTCTCTTTAGAACACGGTAATTACGAGCAAAGACGGTAATTAAGAGGTAATTACATTTGAACACTTGCTTAAGAGTGTTGTAAATGCAAGAAAACACTTCTGTGTGACTGAATATTCCAGCTGGTCCTGCCTGCAAACATTAATATTGATCACTGTCAGTTAACTTAGCTGGAAATCGCATACAGTGATGTACATATATCGTTTTCACAGATTATTTACCTGTGTGACGAAGACACCATCACGAGTAAGTCTAGGCTTCACAATGTTTTCATAGAAGGACTTGGTATAGAGCTTATAACACGGTCCACCTTCAATAGGATCCGCGAGGTCTCCTATGATCACATCAAATTTCTCGACTCTGCTTTGTAGCTCAGCCCTGTTTATAAAATGTAACAGATTAGCCCAAACCATATTAATTTCGACAACTTGAATAATGGATTAATTGTTTCAAGTTCGATAATGTACTTTGCATCATTGATGACTAGTTCGAGTCTAGGATCACAGAATGCTGCACGATTGACAACCAAGTATGATTTGCAAAATTCGACAACTTCCTCATCAATATCGCACATTATAACCTTGTCGACATTCTTATGCCTTAGTATTTCTCTTGCAGTTGAGCCTTCTCCTCCTCCCATAATGAAAATGTTCTTGGGACTACAATTCGATTAAATTAGGTTAATTTTGTATTAACATTTACCAAACGCAATCGTAATTTCTCGACACAGAGTTAGATAAATTACTTAGGATGATGAAGAAGCGGAGGGTGCACAAGACATTCATGGTAGATAAACTCATCAATCTCCGCACTTTGAAGCTTTCCGTCTATAACCAAAGCCTATCATAGAGCAAAAAATACGATAAAAAGGAAATTAATAAACGTCTCGACATATGAGAATGATGTATATATATATATATATATATATATATATATATATATATATATATATATATATATAAAAGGAAAAGACGGACTTAGAATATACCTTTCCGAAAGGCTTTGTGTCCAAAAGCTGGATGTCCTGGTATTGAGTTGCTCCAGTGTGCAATATACTATAGAAGTACAAAAACCGTAAAGTTAGTCTCTCCTAAGATCATATTAAATGTGAAACCGATCTAAAAAATATATTTATCATAATGATGATAATGTAAAGATAATTAGTGAAAATAAGACTAATTATTCCACTTAATATTATGTTGTCTATACTTTATGAATCATAATTATGAAACTGTAGAATAAGATTTTAATAATATAATGCAAATAAAAACAAAATCAAGATTAAAAGACTAAAGGAGCATTACTATAGTCTTTTTGTCTAGGCAAAATGTAAAGTTTTACCTTTACCACGAAACCTCTACCTCGATTTAGTACAATGAATCTTCTAAAGGTATCTAATAGTGGATAATAACAACAAAAATAAAATAAATAATAAAAATAAAATAATTAGGACATTTTTTTTATCTAATAAAATGAGTTTGTGCCTGGGTCGAATATATGATCACATAGAATCGTGAAATAATTAACAGATGAATATGTTTTGATATTGAAACTCAGTATTATTCGATGAAGTCACATTTTACCGGTTCCTTCATGCATTATGAAGGCTAATCGGGTTACTCATTTGCAAGACGTAAATATCTTTTAACTATAATAAACATCGTATAACTTAAAGTCATATACATTGATGTGTTGTTTACCTTTTCATTCTAAAGGGTATTTTAATCAGTTAGTTGAACAGCAGATAATACTAAAAACGGAATATAACATATGAAGTTAAATTAATTAGGGTAAATATTAATTCACCTATTAAGAGCAAATGACCATCTTAAATTCTCCTCAATCTCTTCTTCATACCAACAACTTGTTCTTTGATGAGTTTGTTCACTTAAAGATTGATTATTTTTCACACTCAACCCATTACCATTACCATTAGCATTAGCATAAACCTCATGAAATCCATTAACATTTCCATTATCACTTAGCATTAAACTTCCCATGATAATTGTAATTAATATTTAAGAAAATAAATATATAATTAATTAAGCAAAAAAGAGAAGTTTAATTTGAATAGAGAGATGAGGTAAAGAAGGAGGAGGAAAGGAGGTATATATAAGAAGAAAGAGTAATGATGAAATAGGTTGGCAAAAAAGAAAAGAAAAGAAATGGAAATAAGGAAGTGGGTGTGCTCAATGTAATGGAATAATCCTCATTGATACTTGAATTGAGAAGAAGTATTATGTTATTTATGCAATGCATGAGAAATAGTGAAGAAGAATGAACAAGCAAGGAAGGAAGGATGATTATGATAAAGTAAGAGACAAAAGAGTGCGGTTTCTAAGGATGATTTCCTCGCGTGCCTTTCTTACCTTCCTCTTCTTCTTGCATCTATGTGGCATGTGGGTATATTTGTTATGCCCTTCAATACTTAATTACCCACTCCACTTCCTTTATCCATTCGGTCTGTATTGGATAAATTTCCGAGTATTCAGATCATGTACTTTACTTAGGCCATATTCTTTTAGTTTTAGTTTTAGGTTTGATTAGCCCACGTCATCAGTTCGATCAATTCAGCTTCATTAAGTTCAACTTAGCTCACTTTAAGATCTATGTGGCATGTGGTTATATTTGTTATGGCCTTAAATACTTAATTTCCCACTCCACTTTCTTTATCCATGCTTAGATTATTTCAGGTTTGTATTGGATAAATTTCCGAGTATTCAGATGATGTATTTTTGCTTAGGTCATATATCTTTTCATTTTAATTTCAACTCAGATAAGTCAACTTCATCAGTTCGATCATTTCTCACTTGAGTTCAGTTCAGTTTTATTCAGTTCAATTTGGCTAACTTTAGTTATATTAAGTTCAGCTCGACTTATTGTCGTTGTTGTTGTTGTTGTTGAACTCTTCAGTTAATTAAGTTTAGTTCAACTTAATTACTGCATATCGCACTATAATGAACCAACTAGTAAATCAATAACATTGTTAATTATACTAAAAAAACATATACAAAAATCAAGGAAAATGATAAGATGAATTTTCATATAAGCATACAAAAAATACTTCTTATTTAAAAATACTTCTTATTTAACAACGAAGCTTTGTAAACATATGTAATTTACATTAAAAATTTACGAGTGTATATATTACACAATCAATGACTCGCAGAATCAAACTCAAATAACAAGTTATTACAAGTCGAATAATTAGTGTAAAGTATTCATATTATCAAAGTCGATATAGTTAATTAAGTATTCAGATTATCACGATATCACCTAATCACATCTCCCTTACTACTAAGAGAATAAAATTCTCAATAATTTCCTCCAAAAAGAATCTGGCTAAATAGACTCTACTTGTATTAAATTATTATAATCTTTATAATCTTTTTTTTAACTAAATTATAATCTTTTAATTAAATAAAACAAAATTGGTATAAATCTTAAATTAGTATAATGAAAAAACGATAAATTGAAAAAAAATTATAAACTAATATTATTAATTTAGGACAAAAAAATCTTTAAAATTATTTGAGAAAATTTATAAATTGAAATCATAAGTTTTGTGTTAAAAAATTCATTAAAATATACATTTCATGACTTTACTCAATTCTTTTGATTAGTTTTCCACTCATACTAAAATATGAAAATTTAATAATATGTCAATTTTAAGTCTATAAATAATACCATTATAAATAAACGTCTATAAATACCGTGCATGAATGCGCGGGATCCATGTACTAGTTTTTTATTAAGAACTAGTACAGATCCCGCGCCATTGCGCGGTATATAGAGTTTTTATTTATTTTTTGTATTAAATTTGCACACCATAAATATTTAATATTTTTCTCTTTTATATTTTGATATGAAACAAAAAATTTGAAATGGAAAATTAATCATAGAGAATTAAATTAAGGTGTGATTTTTTTATCAATGAATTTTTTTGTCACGAAACTAATAGTAAATACTAAATATGTGTCAAATTATTATCTACCGTAATATATTATTGCATTATTAAAAAATTTAGCAACATCTACAATAATATGTTATTGCATTATTCAAGAAATTAGCAACTTATAGTTTATATTTTAAAACCAATTTTAATTTATTTTAATGAAAAAACGATAATTATGAATTTAATTAAATGATTAGAGTTTAATTATAAGAATATATTCATTGAAAATATAATAATGTAATGAAATAAAGTTTTACTTATTGCCTTATTTAGTTAGATGTCTTTTGGAAGGAAAACTAAGAGAATTTTTATTCTCTTAGTAGTAAGAGGGATGTTCTTTATCGACAGTTGAGACAATCTTATTCGAATATGGAAAATTATGAGAGAGTAGATGAAGATGACATAGGTATGATATGGTGTTATTATGTCGGGGATGCGTTAGGTACACAAAACACCAAAACACCCACCATTAGTAACATGTTATGGTGGCCAGTTGACCAAAGATTAAAAAAAATATATACAAAATGATGGTAAAAGTATGATAACCTTTGCATGCATTGAGTAAAACGAGAGATGTGCAAATCCTTTTATGATATGATCCTCCAGGGCTAGGGTTAATCTATACACACTATGTACAAATCATGTTGGTTTCTGCTGTCAATTTAATCATGGACAAACGATAAAAGCTAACTTTTTTATTTGTTTTTCTTTTTAAGAGACTCGTAAGGTTTATTTTGATTTTAACGGGATTTAAATTATTTAGGTTATGATCGAGTATCGCCTCTTACTCTTACTTTATCAATTAAGGGGGTGTTTGACCTTGCTTTTATAAAAGAGTTTTTTCCTTTTCAAAATGACTTTTTCATAAACTACTTTTATAGAAAATTGTAAGTGTTTGGCCAAATTTTTAAAAAAGTTGGTTTTTCGTTGTTTGATACGTTTGGCCAATTACTGAAGAATTTTTGTTTTGCTTTTTAAGAATATCACATATATCCCAAATATTATCATTTTAATGAAATTTATAGTGACGGAATTGGAAATATAATGAATAGTTACTCAAATATTATTTTTGGCATGTAATAGAATCTTACGAATACAAAAAAAAGTTAGAAGTAGAAGTAGAAACACCAATTTGCTACTTCTACTTCCAGTGGCTTAAAATGTAGTTTATGACTTTTTAAAAATAGTTTTAAACTATCCAAAAAATAGTGTGTGGCCTAATTTCTACTTTTTCATTTACAAAAGCACTTCTAAAGCTTGACCAAACAGCACCTAAATTAGTTGATTTCTGCAGGTGACATTTTAATTTGTCGCTTATTAGGGTTTGAAGTTGGTCTAGTTTTATTTAATTGTTGTAAGGTTTAAACTTATTAAGTTTATTGTGACGAGACTGTTTCTTCGCATGAGATTTATATAGTTACTTTTAAGGTTTAATATGAAAAACGGTTACAACTTACTAATTTAGGTTTAATATGAAAAACGACAAATTAAAATGAAGTTGGGCATAAAGTTAGGCATTCGATTATCACCAATTGTTAAGTATTCATATTATCCAAGTCGTACTAATTTAGGTTTTTCGCATGCGATTTATATACTCGTAGTTACTTTTAAGGTTTAACGCATGAGTTAGCTCAAGTTGTAAGAGCTTTCTTACGCCAACCATAAAGTTGGGCGTTCGATTATCACATGTCATATATAGTGCGCTCATTTGAACCAAAAAAAAAAAGTAAATCTTACAACATGTTGTTTTACACAAACATTGTATTATATACAATAATAATATTATTTCAGTGTCTCAATAACTCCTGCCAAATTGCGGGCTAAGGGTGGGGGTCAAATGTACGCCGTCTTACCCTTATGTTAGCAACACAAAACGGTTGTTTCCAAATAATCCAAAGATAAAAGTTGTGTCGAGAAATGCATCTATAAACCACTACTTTATTAGAGCAAAAAGTGCAGCCACTTTAGTGAGTTATCATAACCCACCACCAAATATTGTATCATAACGGTTCTAATAAAAAAACATTAAAAATGACAGTTAACTTAACTAATAAAGTCACAGAAGCTCGTATATATGACCTGATTTCAAATTTCGCCGACATATAATCACTCGAATTTGAAATAATTAAGACAAAATTTGGACCAAAGTAAAATTCCACTATAAAAAAGAATGAAGGTTAAACAAGAAAGGATGATTGTGGGGGACAATTACCAAAGATTAGGGAGAATGGTGTAAATGTGTAATTGTTTTTAACATAAGGGAAAATGTGCATAAGTTGGATATGGAAAGAGATAGGAAAACGAGCGTGCAGTAGTTACCATCATAATTCATAAGTGTAATATCTTTTGTTTAATAAAAGACAACGGCGTGGCATGCCAACCTTTCTTATCATCATCTTTCTCACCTTCTTCCAATCCTCTTCTTCCTCCATTCTACTCCACTCCCTATTCATTCCAACACTTACGTATCAACTTTGTATCTTCTAAGACGATTTTAGTATAATCGTTTTGTAGTTAGTGGCGTATTCAGGATTTGATCTTAATTGAAAGAGCGAGATAATGTAGTAAAATAAACTAGGACAAAATTAATACTCGTACTAGTAGTTTTAACTAAAAGTTTCAATTTGATGAAGGCAGGGTAGAACCGAGATTTATCTCCTATTTGACGAAATTTATAATCTTTGTTGTGATTTCGATTGTGTTATGTTTATTTATGTTAGTAGGAAGTTTAATAGGCTTGTTCATGAGTTAGCTCGTGCAAGACCGTGGTCTATTGGTAGTCGGAGGTGGTCGAATGATCTTCCGCCATACTTGTCCGATGTAGCTACAAGTGATTCAAAAAAAAGTTTCAGCTTTTTCATTGTTTATAGGGCTATCGTCTTGCTAGCCCTAACCTGACTCTGCCACAACTTATGTTAGTTAACTTTTACAACGTATAATTATTGGCATAGGGACTTACAAGTTTTTATGTGTATAACAATAACGAATGGAATTTATTTTGGTTTGTCAGAGCACATATGAGTATATGACCAAGCGATATATATTTTTCTTACTCAATAATAAAATTAGTATTCTAAGTTGTAGACCGGCGGGGTTGAATCTTTTCAAACATACGGAATACAACACTTATATATATATATATATATATATATATATATAATCGTCAAATATTTGAGTTGTTTTGGACTCTAAACCCCTTAAACAAACCTAATATTCAACTTTCTTTTCAAATACAAAGTACTAAATTTCAAAACGTCCTAGTCTAACGGTAGTAGATATTACTCGGTCTAACAATTGCAAGATGCAAACAACTAAATAACTAAGCATGCTTGGTATGGTAGTGATTCCTCATCTCATCCCATAATCATCAAGTCAGGGTATCGTTTTTATCGATGTCTGGTTCGAAAAAGATAATATTCATATATATAGACTAAAATTGTATTATTGGTCTTAAATATCACTCTTAGCTTATGGATTATGTGCAATAATTAGGGTAAAACTAACAACTACTAATAAGCATGGGCAACCAAGGTTTGTCGATATCCAAGTCACGTGTCATCATACAATCCCTTTACAAACAAGCATGTGACATTGTGACCACAAAAACAACTAGTGAAAGTTAAGATGAGGTAAGCATGACATAAGCATGATGGTACAACGGTCAAGATCTAACCAGACAAAAGGGTTCCACTAGTTTAAATGGTGTTTGGTTTTGCTTATGCTTGTGTCTCATAATTGTGCTTTTTACAAATCACAAATTATCGAAGAAGACGGACACTATTCATCATAAGCTGAAGACGGATAGTGTTCCTCTTATAATATGCAAGTGACATGATTCATAAGGTGCTCCATTTTTCCCCCCATTTGCCCTTCCACTTGGCTTATTATGAGAGGGACACTATCCGTCTTCAGCTTGAGTGTCTGTCACAAGCAAGACGCTTTATTTACAAATTAATGTAAAATATACTTTTGTTTGATGATTCAGTTTCATACTTTTGATCAATATATAAAAGATGTGTTGTATTTTGATAATATTACGAAATTGGTTTAAACGGTGTTACGAAAAAGCAATAAAAACCTGTTCATTTGAATTGGGTTGAATGGAACTGAGCTGAACTGAACTGAGTTAAATGGAACTGAACTAAATTGAAATTTGTCAAGATAAATAGAGCTGAAATAAGCTAAACTAAACTGATGTGATGAGTTGAACTGAACTGAGGTGAGCTGAATGAAAGCTGACATTAAACCGAAGAGAACAGAGCCTATATGTTTAGAACTATACCTCCACCATTGTTTAGAACTGTTCCGAAAGTGATATAGCTCTAATTATGTATACCATAGAATATATAGTGGCACGGAATCTAAACAATCACAACTGAAATTACTCAACGGATACCATGTCCAAAATGACCCGAATCGAACTAACCCGAAGAATTCGATTGTCAACTCTAATATAAGCTAGGCGTGCAGCAAACAGATTTTGAATTAAATTAAGTAATGGGATGATAGCAACATACGCTAGTTTTGGAAAGCTATGATGGCGATGTCAACTGGCCCCATAAAACATATCAACTTTGCTTTCTACAACTTTTACCATACATCTCCATTTTTCCTATCTTGTAAATAAGAAAATTAAGGCATGGTAATTTTATGATGAAAGTGTTAAGTAACTTAGTTAAGTATGGTCACAACTAGGATCTTGTTCCAATTGCTTTTTTTAACTCATATAATCCTATGATATATGATGATGGAATTGACGGTAACCAAATTTGGAATGCACAAGATAAGTAGATATACCAGTTAGTTGATTTTTAGAGATGTCTCGTAAAGTTATGAGAGATGATACTTAATTATAAGTGTTGAGTTAAATTTCATTGGCATCAAATTTTCCCAATGTTTTCCATGTGACCGTGATTGTGATTGTGGCTGGTCAAACATCTCAAACCTGTTTCGAGTCCACTTAGTCAAGCCTATCCCGGTTCACCTCGGCTTGGCCCACCCGTTTGACCAGCCTTAACTATGACTCCCTTTAGACAAAAAAAAAATAGAGACATTCTATATGGTAACCCTATGTTTTTTTTGTTTTCTACACGGTAGCCTCATTTTCGCCAAAACGCCTTTGACTTGTCATAACTCACAACCACGGAGTTCTGAAAGCAGCGATTTCTTTTTTCAAATTAACTGGCTTTACAAGATCTTTTATCTAGAAAAAAACGTTGTCAGTTTTTGAACTCGTGGCAAGAATTACGGTCAGTCAAACTTTAAACTTTGACTGACCGTACCTCTTTGTGGCGAGTTCCGAATGCGACATTTTTTTTTCCAGATTTACCGTTTTTTTTTTAATTTGAAAAAAAAATTGCCGCTTCCAGAACTCGTGGTTGTGAGTTATGGCCAGTCAGAGGCATTTTTGGTGAAAATGAGGTTACCATGTAGAAAACGAAATAACATAAGGTTATATAAATTTCTAATATTATATTATTCAATCTAAACCTAATAAATAGACATATAAAACATTAAATTTAGACCAAACCGAACTGAACCGAACCCATCTAAGCGCAATCTTGGGGTAACAAAATAAGAGAAATTAGACATCATCATGCACAACTAGCTACAACTAGAGGTATTTTTGTTTGTTCAAATAGAGCAATTACATAAATTGATATTTTTTGTGTTGTAAATAAAATGTATTAGAAGTTGCACTATTAAGATTTGTAAGCAATCTGATTTTTGTCGAAAAAGTTAGTTGGTCGCAGTTCAAAGGAATTGTGTAATGTAGACATTATTGGAAAATCTTCTTGGCATGGAACATGATGAAATCCCATTGTATACCATACCACTATGTCTTCATTTTCAATTTTCCTATTCCTGCAAATTCCAAAAAAGAAAAAAATCATATTAATCGCTAATATAAAGTGGAAATCAATTGATAGCGTTGTGTGATACACCTGAACAAGGTACTTTTATTGAATTAAATAAATCTATACAAATTAATTATACTGTATAGTTTTAATCGATAGCGTTGTGTGATACTCCTGAACAATGGACTTCCGTGTAAATATTACATAGTTTTAGTTGAAATATAAATTTAGAGAACAGAAGAATATGGAGATTTTCCTTAAAATAAACATGCTCCATTTATGGTATTAATTAGTATTAAGAATGTTAATTATTTAACATAGACAAATATAATATATTTATGTTATATTTTGAAAATTGTTAAAAGGCAAATAAATCAAGCTATATTTCAAAAAAATATAATATTCCATAATTATTTCAATTTGATTTAATGCATATATGTAATATATTTATATAAATATATAAGTTCTTAAAGTTGCATGGCTAAATAGTAAAAGTAATTCTGTTAGTAGTGAAAAGAATTGTAGTAACATTGGATATATAGTAATATGATAGTAATCACTCATTTGAATAGTGAGTGGGAGTAGTGAAAGTAATAGAAGTAACAACGAGAGTAGTGAAATTATCAATATTAATGTGGCAGTAATGAAAGTAACAATAATTACGGCGGAAGTAATGAAAGTTACATTAGTAATAAAGAATGTAATAAAAGTAACAATATTAACAACAAAAGAAAGTATATATAAATAATGAGCTAACTAATCGATTTAAGTAAAATATTAATAACGGGAATAGTGAATTTGTCTCATGATTTATTTCATCGTATTTTAAGATATGACATAGAAAAATATATTAATGATAAATTTTTGAGTTATGCAACTTTAATGTAGTTTTATTTAGAGCATGTTTGGTCTTACTTCTCAAAAATGAGTATTTGTTTTTCAAGCTTAATTTTATAAAAGTGTTTTTCAAAAGTAGAAGCATCAAATTGTTGCTTCTGTTTTTATGGACAAAAATATGGATTTTAGCTTTTGGAAAATTTTGTTTTAACTTTTAGAAAATGTTGTGTTTGGCCAAAAAGTGTTTTTAAGTCCAAAAACACTTTTACAAGCTAGGCCAAACAAACACTTAATTGAACATAAATTTAAATGCTAAATAAAGGTAGTCCGGATAAAGCCGGACACCAATACTAGTAGTTTCTAAATGCAAAACCAAAGCTACGATGTATAAAATGCGTAAAAAGATAAATAGTTAGCTTGAACACAGGAGGTTTAATCGTATAACTACTCTAGAAAACATTTTATGAGACTCATCATAGTTAATCAATAATAATTCAGAAGTTCTTTTATATGACCGCCTTTAAGGTGAACCTAAAAGAAGAAAAACTCTTTAAAAAAACTTAAAAAAAAAAAAAAAAAAAAAAAACAAAAAAACAAAAAAACCAAAAAAACAAACTTATCACTTAAATATATTTAACTATTAATCTCATTTTAATACCTTGATATCTTAAGTACTTGTTAATAATAATAACTTATTTAAATATGCAAATTATAAATATAAATATTCGAGTATCAAAATAAAACACCATTTTATATGTTTATTAAATAATTTAATTGCCACAAATTGTTTCATATGGCCATTTCATACCTAGGAGTTTAGGACTAGCCCAATAACAAAAAAAAACTCAACTAAATTAATTAATAAACTTATAAAAAGAAATTTTATTTTGATAATTATATAATTAAATATGTCATTATTCATCATAAAATATCAAGTTATCAAATTAAAAATATAATTAACTGTTAACATCAGGGTTAATTCTTTTGGATCAGTCCTATATAAGACGGTTTTATAGAAGAGTTCTTGTTATTGGGCTAATTTTACGTATAAGACGACAATTGGACCGTAAACGAGAGGTAAGACATTACCTTCGAGCCCAAACCGCAAGCCCATCATCACCATGACTCTGATCAGCATAAAACCCACCGGCCCATCTCTCGGACTTCCGATACGGTGTCACCCAAACTTGATACTTCGTATAAGCAGCCCGTTTTTCGGGGTAATCATTATCGGCCAACAATGAATAACCCGATTGCCCGGTCACCAACCGGTACCCAACATAATTACCTACATTAGTCTTTTTATTAGGATTTACTACCATTAACTCGGCTGGTTCCAAGCCGAGCCGTATTCTAGCCTCGGCCTCCCTTTTCGCAATTTCGTTTTTTACCCTCCAGTAACTTTTCCTAGGGGTATGCAATCCCTTGACTCGAGTCGACTCGAGCTTGGCTTGCATAAAGGAATTGGAGCCACCGTCGACGTCCAAGTCGAGGTAGTATGTCACGAAGTGGTCGTGGTTAATTGCGATCGTGTTTTTAGCTACCATGGTACCGTAAATTTCTTCGTCGACTTGGTTAACTGATGTGTATGATGTTGCCTTCATTTCTAATACTCCTGTTAGACCAACCTATGCACATAATTTAACGTCAGGCTTAATCATTTGTTTACGTTTGATTAAAATACATTTTACAAAAAATATAAAAGTAAACAAATGAATAAAACAAAAGGAGAATTCACTTGCAGCATAAGGAAAGTACAAATACGAAGTATTATTTTTATGAAAAAATCGACATAAAATCGCTTACCCCTACTGTAATGGAACCGGATTGTCGGAACTCCCAATCGAGAATGTAATCATAGTTTCCAACGGTAGCGACCAATCGGACTACCAATGTGACTTCTGGCTCGCCTCTTCGTATCTACAATGGTAACACATTAGTAAATTAAATTTCGTATATGAAAAAGCAAGGCTCTACTTCAATGTACTCCCCTGTATGTAAAAACGTAAACAAATGACTTAGAAAATGTGTACCAGTCTTCCAGGAACACCAATTTCAGTGTGTCTCCAGGCAACATCTCCAGAATACCTTTCAAAAATACATACAGCTCTCGGAAGCAATTGAGGCTGCCCAAGAGCATCAACCAGATAACCATCCATAAACTCGGCATTTCCCGGGCAATCGACGAGAGGCTCAAGCGTATCCGCTGATTTACCAAACCCGAATTCACCCAAATCCATAAAAGTCCTATAATACCAATCCTCTGTAGGATCCATATATGGCACAAACGTTTCGGACACATGACCCCGGTACAAAACCCGTCTATGAATTTTCTCCTTCACGTCATAAATCGATGCTGTCGAAATAATTACCCCTGCTCTTGAATTAAACCCGACATGGAACTTCCAATTACCCCATGTAACCATATTTTTACGGATGGTTAATTTTGAATTTGTCGCGTTAGGAAAAATTGGACCGGGTTTTAGAACTGACGCTTGAAATTCCGTACCTTGAGCCTTGGGCAACGGGGTTTGGTACCGGTCCATATACCTGGCAACCTTTTGTGATTCGAGATCAAATAAAATAGATAAGCCGTTAATTGGCCTAGCATAGATATTAGTCGTGCCATTTCTATAAAAACACGTAATTTTAACAGCCCGTTTAGTCACGATTTCTCCAAACCAACCTATCGTTAAGGGCATGCATGAAACTTCTGATGCGTTTAGGCCTCGTCTTGAAATCGACTCTAAAAATTTCGGATATTTTTGTGTAAGAAGGCTTGCTTGGAGTAATTCTTCAAAAGTTAAAGGAGGGTAACCATGACCGTTATAAACACGGTCCGATACAATCAATTTTTTCCTCAAATCGACCACAACTTCATACGTCTGACCACCCCCTCGCACCACCACTATAGCTCGACGAGGAAAACCCAATTCTGGTTCTCCCCTAGACGATAAAAACTCTAAAACATCGTCTTTATCCGGCTCATCGAGATCAACAAAGTGATACGTAACATTTTTTAGAAATTTGATATTTGATTTCTTAATTATAGCCCTAATTTCATTAACTTCTTTAGGGCTTAAAGGGTCTAAAGGATGTTGGAAACTTTGAGTATGAAAACATTTTAATACAAGAAATAATAAAATTAGAATTGTTGGGATGAAATTCATGTATGAAATTATGAAAAATATTTCGAATAAATTTCGATTTGCAAATTAATTTAATTTTTATGAGTAAATGGTAAAGAAAATACGTTATTTTTTGGTCTATAAATACAATAATATAATTCTATATATGTTATATCTTGCTTTGAGGGCAAAGGTTATATGAGCATGAAGTAATTACAAGATCGTGAACAGTCCATTTTTTGTGCTAAGTAACATGTGCTTAAGATTTTTTGAAGTATTATTAATCACTCATCTTTCTGACAAAGCAAAAATTAGGTGTAATTTATTATATTTATATATGCAATTTGTAGGATGAGTATGAAGGTGGTAAGAGATTAGTAATTAATTGTATGTTTGATTCAAAAAGATTTGATTATATTATGATGATACATGAGAGTATGAGACGTAAAGAAACTGTGCAAATAAAAGGGCTAATGTCAAAATATTCACAAATTCTCATTTAAGACGGACATATTCGTCTTAATCTTTAACACGGGTCAATTTGTTATACATAAAATATTATTATATTATATCTGTTTTAAAGAAGAACTATTACAAAATATTATCTATATATATATTATTAAAAGAGGTTTTTTTCGAGCGATATTAGAACGTCCACATCATCCTTTTTAGTTTTAGGAAAGTATATTATAAGATCTTCCAAGATGATGACAAAAATATTTTTAATATCAAAGCTGTATTTTACATAAAAAAAAAAATTAGATTATAAATCTAACCAAAAAGTATAATGCAAAACATTTAGAAACTTAGATATTTGGATTCGTTGCGAAAAATGATTTCATTTGAGTATAAATTTCGTATTATTTACTACTTCTTCCCTTCCGCTGAATTGTTTACATTTACTTTTTGCACAAATATTAAGAAAATGAGATATATCTACTTTTCATATGTTTACTTACACAACTACTCTCATGTAAACCCCTTATATTTTGGCACCCACCCACCGAAAGGTATAAAATTAGACAATTGTATATGGGTTATTTAATTGATCAAAAAATATCCATATATAGAAACGTAAACAGTCAAGCGAAAAGGGGTAAAATGGAAAATGTAAACAATTAAATGGTATGAATGAAGTATTATTTTGTTCTCATATTTTAATTATGATAAAAAATAGAAAAAATGTACGAATATTAATAAATGGTATAGTATATAACTATTACATATATCGAAGTATCAATTTCCCGTATTCGGAATTTGGGTTGAATGTCAAACTAGGTCCGAAAAAGATGATGTATTTCTTATTTAGTATGTTACTAGTTTGATGCACGTGCGTTGCAACGGTGTAATTAACTTAGTTGTAATGCTACATTTTATGTCTAATTATTTGTTTACATATGATTAAAATATCTTTTTCAAATAAAATAAAAGATAAAACAAATTTTTACTGAAAAAAAAGGTTGTAAGACTTAATATTTATATGTTATTGTTGTAACTAACGTGTCCGTTAATATAAACTCTTATTATACGAGTTTTCTAAGACAATATTTGAGAGACTCAAAAGATTTTGAATTGATACTAAATTCAATGATACTCTTATTTATA
The DNA here is from genome assembly GCA_009801015.1 of Silene noctiflora. NCBI lineage: Eukaryota > Viridiplantae > Streptophyta > Magnoliopsida > Caryophyllales > Caryophyllaceae > Silene > Silene noctiflora. Next base: position 379,182 of record VHZZ01000015.1, read on the forward strand.
ATCATGGGGTCACTCCATA
>VHZZ01000015.1:393290-454175 GCA_009801015.1 Silene noctiflora
TTAATAAAAATATAATAATTTCATGAAATAAATAGTAATTAGTAATTTCCTTATTTAGTGAATGGACTTAAATTGTCATAAACTTCCTTATTTAGGAAGATGCTTTTGGAGGGAAAAATTGTAAGATCACCTACTTTTTTAGTATATAGGGGATTTTCTTACTATATGTTTATAGCTAGGGGCGAATTTTGGATTGAATAACAGGGGGCCGAGATTTAAACTATTAATTTAGTGAGTCAACCATTAAGACTAAATTATTGAGTCAAGAAGGGTCGGCTGATAATTTGACATTGTTTTATTATGAAAAACCATCGAAGTTCGTCGCGCCTCCTCCAGGCATAACTAAGATCCTTCAATTTTCATAGCAAACACTTAAAACATTGCACTTATTATGTCTTGTTCTTTTCGGCTTATTTTCAACTCTCATTTAGCTCACTTCAATCCAACCTAGCTTAATTCAGCTTATTTACTTTAGTTCAGCTCGGTTTATTAATTTCAGCTCACTTAACTCAACCTAAAAGAACAGGATCTTACGTGAGACTTCAAACGATATTTTAAAACCGAACCTCTCAATTTTATTTGACGGGTCCGATACTAAGAATGATTACTTTAATTAAGTAATGAATTATTTCAATAATGTCAAATGTTCTCATAATGATGTTCATAATATACTCGAAGAATGCACTTTTAAGTTTGATTTTCAAAGCATTGTCAACGTAACGACCACGCTATCTTATTCCCATGCATAAATAGTTATTTTCCACTAATAATATACGGAGTATAATATAATATATATTATTATTAATTATTATCATATTATTATTCATATTAACATCCCTGTTGGTACGTTATCTCCCGACCATCTACTCCTTGACTTTTTTATTTTTATTTTTTTTAATTAATTAATTAAACTTATTATTCTTGTTCTTCATTAATTGTTCACACGAGTGCATGGCAGATTAATTTCTTGATTTGCGTGCCTAGATTTTCTCAGGTAACTTCTCCTTTGACAATTATCAAAATAATGTACCACCATGCATGGACTTTGGTTTCAAATTAAGAATAATATATAGCTAGATCATGTTCAAACTAAAAATAAATAAATAAGACATTCGTTGTTATATTAACGGTATTATTTTTCTTGTAGGACAGTTGCTTTGCATACATCGATAATTCGATATATTCGTTATTGAGCAATATTATTGTATAGAAACGTCTAACACTAACGATCTGATAGCGTGAGACATAAAATAATCGTCTCACACTAAAAAGTTGGTATACTTACAATGAACCCACAAAATAATTTGTGATCGTTTGAGAAAATTCATGATGCCCATATTATAATCCTAACAAAAACTAATTCGCTATTAATTATATGTCTCGAATATTGTTGTATTTAACAAGAACTATTAAATACACTAGATTTATTATTTATTATTATTATTATTATTATTATTATTATTATTATTATTAGTCTCCTCGACGCATCCATCTCTAACAGATATGGATAGCAGTTTTATCACATTAATTAGGTTTTTTTTGTGCAAATCACATTAATTAGGTTAAAATATATATTAATTATGTAGAAAATGAGCAACTATCTTCAAATGTTCAAAAATCGTAACGAGGTACAAAACAAGAAATGCGTCGATTGTATACATATGCTAGCTTACATTACACACATATAGTAACATACAACGATCTCATATCGATTGATCCTCAAAATGAGGTACAAAATAAGAAATGTGCCGATATGTCGCTCTCATAGCGATTGAACTTAAAAACGAGGTACAAAACACGACACGTGTCAATTGTATGCCTACATTAGAGTATTAGACATATGCAACATACAACGGTCTCATATCGATTGATCCTTCAAAACCGATGAAAATATAGAAGTATAAGACTAATAATTCAGTAATTTCATAATACGATTAAACAAAAACATCAGTAAACATTTATAAAATGTCGATTGTTGTTACTTGTTACTTAAGATAACAATATATAATGACGATCAAACTTTGTTGATAACAAAATTAACCCAAATATACTCTTTTAATTTTTTTTTTTCCTTCCTCTATGTACTACTCTTTGAACACTGCCACATCAGAACCGTTGCGATACCGACACGTGTCGACGACGATGAAATTGACTAGAACCAACGATTGAGATTAATCCACCTAGTGGAGGCTTCATTTTGGACCGGTATATCATCTCATCGTACGCCCTTCTATAAAACTTAAAATAATTAACAAAACCGTCTCGAATCTTCTCCTCTTTTCCACCCGAGCACATCCTATCGCGTCGACTAAATGAAAAAGCCGACGCGGTAGGCGTGCTAGGGAGTTTCGCAGCTTGAGCATCAGCATTGTGTGATTTTTGAGGTAAAGGAGTCGAAGGAATGAAATTCTTTCTTAAGAGTTTATCTCCACCGTTGATTATATTGCCACGTGGCGAAGCAAAGGAGAACGATCTTGCTGTGGGTCCCAGGATGGATGATGACGTGGATGTGGATATGGTGGGGCCAACTTTGGAAGATGACGTGTCATGTCCACCTAGGGAGAGATACCATGGTTTGAGAGAGTCAAAGTGGTGGGCCACTGTGAAGGTGAACCGGGATGATGCTGATGAACCGATTTTGGGTTGGGCTTGGACCGGGATTGAGGTTGAGTCGAACCGGAGCGAGGCGGCTCGAGGGTACATTGAGAAGTCGTTGTAGTCTAATGTTACTGATTCTTGGTAGTCTGATGAGGAGACTATTGTTGTTACGTTTGATAGCTCGATAAATGGACGTACACCCTGTTAAAAAAACAACAAAAGAAAATGAGACGGTGTCATCTCGTAATAATAATATCGAGACGCAATATCAAAACATTCATAATAGGCATTATTGATATATGAACTAATGACGGATCCTATAGAAGTATGTTAGGAAAAATTAATCAAAAAAATTGTCCGAGTTATGATTGTATTTGTAAAAAGAATTTAAATGTTAAAAAAATTACATACTCATACAATGACTTGAAAACAAGGAGTAATAATACCAAATACGGATTTATTTAGGTTGTCTTATTCTAGAGGATGATTGAATTTAGCGATATTTATTGTATTAGTTTATCCGATTTATTTGATCTTTTATATTTGATTATAATACTGTTAACAGAAAAACGGTACAGAATTTAAAAAATGGGAGTGATCAATGATTTAAAGCATGACAAACTAACAATGATAATGAGTTGACAAATTGACAATCTAAAGTTTGAAAAATGTATTTAAAACAAGAGTCATACAGATTAAGGGCCCTATTAAAAGTGAAAATTTGTTACTAATATAGTGGAATTTTACTATTCTCATATACTTTTAAACTTACAAAATAACAAAGCCATATGCTCATCACATGGAAATGTGGGGTAGAAGACTAGAAGGGGTGGGTTTACAAATTTACAACAAACAATGCAAAAGTTACATGCAAAAACATTTGACTCATTAACCCAAAAAAAGACTAGGATAATTGAGGTAGGAACATTGAACAGAGTGAACATGGTAAGAATAAACAGGATTTTACCTAAGTTAATTTTACCTAACCTAACAAATCTTGACTAAGTAACTATTGTTTTGTTGGGTGAGACGGTTTCACATTATAAAATGGTTTTATTGTACGTAAATCTGCTCCACGGTGTAAATAAAAGAATTAGGTGACAAATTTTTGTATAAAAAAAAAAGTTTTATAGTGTGAAATCGTCTTATTCAGAACAAAGGTCTCATTAGGTGAGACGGTTTTACACTATAAAACGGTTATTTTGTATGTAAAACCGTCTTATTACAAAAGGGCCGTCTCAGAATGTTACAAAAGACGATTTCACACTATAATTAGAACGATTATTTTATACATAAAACCGTTTTATTACAAAGGGACCGTTTCAGAATGTTGTGATCTTGACTAGTAGTAACTCTTTACCTAAAAGAACCTGAATTGTGATCCTACAATCATCATCATCATCAATGGGGGTGAAATGATGACCTTTTTGAACGGCTATGATTGGGCCATGATTTCACTGTAAAAAGTCTTACAGTTTCAAATTAGTTTCCCTCCTTTTTTACTATTCACATTCTACATGTGAACTACTAGAAAAAAGCCTTTAATCATCATTGGATTGAATTTCACCTTCTACCCTTATCCTCTCCTTTTTTAATTTGTTTTATAAAAGTAACTTGTAATTATCTTAATTTTGAATTTCTTCAACAACCTTAGCAACTTTACAACTAATATTTGGGACTAGTAGAATATGGCACTCATGAATTTCATGTTAATTCAAAAATATGTTGGTACCGAGATGAAAATGTGTAAAGAATTGCATTGAATAATAGCGATAAGTTTAGAATTAATAAAATACGTTATAGAAGAAGGAAGAATGATAGGTTGGTTACCTTCCAAAGATAGTTAAAGAGAGAAGGAGGATCAATGACAAATGCTTTGTGGAGACGACAAGGATAATGCTCGGCCACAATCTTTAGTGTTGGGAGTAATACGTTCATGAAACTTGAAGCTGATCTGAAAAAACCTGACAATTTACATATATTATTAATTCAATGATCAAACAAGCATCGATTGGCCTTACATGCACAACTTCATATTTAAACCATAATAGAAACTAAAACGAAATACTCGTGTGATAATATCCCGATTCCACATATTCGAGTATTTTACATGTTATCTTCCCTATTATATATATAGATTGGTTGGTATACGACCATGCATTGTTTTGGTTTACAAATGAGTTTTGAATAACAATATTCAAATCTCTTATTATACTCGTAACACTTCATTTCATATGAAACGGTTTTACAATAAACGACTTACTCGTCTTTTTATTTTAAGGAATGTAGAGTATGTCATTCCTTTCCAAACCCATAACAAGAAAGACCCATGATAATTTATAAAGCCTGAGTAAAATTGACTAATCTTAGTATAGTTTGTACAAATTTCCATGACATTCCACATTTACCCTTGGGAACTCAACTTACTATTGCTATTGGGATGAGTGTGATAGTGACAATTGAAGGGCAATCAATGGAAAAATCATCATAAATCAAAATAAAATAAAATTATTATTATTATACACCCAACAAATAAACAAATTGTTGGGTCTTCCGACACACCAAAGTCTTACTTTTTTGTCCATGTGAGAAGACAAAAAGTGAAGTTTCTGAGAGACAAAAAACAGTGTTTTTGGACATACATTATGGAATAAAATCAGTGGAATTAATAATGTGTCTCAAAAATTTTATTTAGGCGTGCTCTTTAAAAGATTAAAACAAAATAATATTATCATGCAAAAAGTTATAAATATGTTGCATTATCTATCTAGAAGTATACAAAAAGAAAAGTGAGTTTACTTAACTAAAGTTAAAGCGTGTTTTTTACTTATTTAAACGAGTTTCAACTGCTTAAATCATGACACGGATGTTAAAAAGTAGTCATCAAAAGAATTATTGTAAGTGGTTTAATTTAATTCTTATGTAAAAGGGTTATAACTGCCTAAATCATGACATGTAGACGTTAAAAAGTACAGTAACTATCAGATAAATCCTTTTAAGCAAGTTTTATATATAACGGGTTTTAACTGCATAAACACGTAGATGTTAAAAAGTAGCTATCGAAAAAATCGTTTTAAGCGGGTTTATACTTATACAGGAGTACGAAATTTTAGCTACATAAATCACGACATATAGACATGAAAAAGTACTCCGTAACTATTAAAAGAATCTGTTTTACGATTTTACATGAGATCACATTCCATAGTTCCACAAGCATTGGTAATTAAAGTTGGAGAATTATAAAAAGGTGTATTAAGCCTTATAATCCAGATTCAGCCTTTTTATGAGAAGGAATCAGTGGTATAGTAAATGACGAAACTACCCTTTGTTTTCAAATTTTAATCTAGGCGGGAAAGGGTATAAAGCAGGGTAATATAGTAAACTTACTTGCATCAAATAGAATGACAAATTGCTCAACATATCTTGACATTGTTTGTACGGCCACTTCTAGTGTAAATACCATTAAACGAGTAAATCTGCAAATTAAAAAACATAAATTATTTACAGAAATTACGGAATAATTAAGACGGTTTTATAATATGAGATTATTCGTTCATCCATTAACTCATTAAACTTAATTTATTACTACAATTAATAAATGAGCGTATTTATATACTACGGAGTATTGTTTATACGAAGGAACCGTCTCATATGATAAAACGGACTTACGAGGATAATTATTGGATGTTTGAATTTTTTATAAAAAAGGGAGTAATGAAGGTGACTGTGCTTACAGTTTCTGTGAATGAAACTTCTGATAGTCTTGCTTTATTCTGAAAACCTACAAAACACCAAACAACTAAAGTCTTCACATTTTATTCTCTTACAAAAACTGGTCATTTTCATTAAAGTCAACAAAAGTATATTCTTTAAATTCAAATAATACGATTGAACTATAATTTACGATAAATTGCCATTCGATAAAATATTACCAATCAGATAAAATTACTATTCTTTAAATTCAAATACATGAACTAAAGCGAAATAATTTAAAGACGAATTTTTAGATTATAAATTAAAGTAAATGTCATTCGATAAAATATTACCAATCCGATAAAATTACTATTCTTTAAATTCAAATACATGAACTAAAGCGAAATAATTTAAAGATGAATTTTTAGATTATGGATTAAAGTAAATATCATTCGGTAAAATATTGTTGATATGACAAAATTATTATTCTTTAAATTCAAATACGATAAATTAAAGCAAAATAATTTACAGACAAATAAACTTTTAGATTGTGAAGTAAATGTGACTCAATAAAATATTATCAACATGACAAAATTAGTATTCTTTAAATTCAAATAATACGATTGAACTAAAGTCAAATAGTTTACGATAAAGTGTCATTCGATAAAATATTACCAACACGGTAAAATTACTATTCTCTAAATTCAAATACGATGAACTAAAGCGAAATAATTTAAAGATGAATTTTTAGATTGTGAAATAAATGTGATTTGATAAATTAAAGCAAAATAGTTTACGGACAAATAAACTTTTAGATTGTGAAGTAAATGTCATTGGATAAAATATTACCAACATGACAAAAAATTACTATTCTTAAATTCAAATACGATGAACTAAAGCAAAATAATTTAAAGACGGATTCTAAAATTGTGAAGTAAATGTCATTCCATAAAATATTACCAGAACGGGTCGTGATTCCTCATCGTGACCAGCTACATAAGCTAGACCTTCTGCCAACTCTCCTGAAAACTCATCTGCTATTAAATTCTCTGCATTTTAATTAACCAAAACATTAATATTTATAGAAACCGAAATTTGAGAAGCGGGAAGAAAATAGACGGAATTTAATTAATTAATTATTATTAATTAATTAAAATTAATTAAATACCAATGCCAATGGTATCGCGCCACGTAAGAGAAGCTCTCAATTGTTTAGCAGCTTTCTTCACATTTTCACCCTTTACTTTCAAAAACCTCTCAACACAAGCCGTGTTACAAAATTTCTCCTGTTACAAAAATAAACAATAGATGATTAGGGGACGGTACGTGTCTCAATGGAACTCGCAAATTGTAAGTCGAATCGGAAATAGCTAAATAATTACTTGTTTGAGAGAAAGAGGAGATTGTTTTTGGAGTAAGTGAAGAACAGCTTCAATTCTGGTCTTCTCTTTGTTGTTGTTTTTCCCCATTGAAATTTTGTATGTTAGTTTTTATGATGGAATAATTGTTGGATTAATATCCCAAACTTCGTTTACACGTTACAAATTAAACTTAAAAATAATTGAGAAAAAAACAGAGAGAGAAAGAAATAAAGAAAGAAAGAAAGAAAGAAAGATTTTGTGTGGAGTTTATAGAAGGGACGCACTTATGAACTGAGGAATGTCAAGTGTGTGTATTTATAATAAAGATTATCTCATCACTTTATACCGAGTCGGTCTTTCTTAATACGGGTATATATATAAATTCGTTTATGTTAGTTTTTAAATATTTTGTGTTTGGCTTGTTTATTTACTTGAAGCGTTTTAAGCTTATATTTATGGATATATCTGTCTAAAAAATAAAAAGTTAATCTGATAGATTTTATATTTAATTGGTCCTTCTTGATACGGGTATACATATATTTGTTTTAACAGGTTAAATTGTACCTCATTTAGATAAACACCAAAATTGGAGAGAGGCGGTCTCTCACTAAGTTATTAAGAGACCAATCTTCCGTACCCATTTATTTGTTTTTCGTGACCCTTTTATTGTTGATCGTGACGTAGTAATTTCGTACCTATTTACATACTAAATGTACTCACTTTTTCTTAAAATTATAAAATAATCTCTCAATAAACTTATTGTGAGACCATCTTTCAGGAGACTTAATCTTAGATAAATTGGACAAAGTTTTTGCTAGTCTGTAGACATTTTGCTTTTGTCATGTCTATTTATTTAAACCGTTTTAAGTTTATAGTGGATATATGATATATTTGTCTTAATACAAGAATAAGATAATCTGATAATTAACTTTATATTCAATTCAGCTTATCTCTCTTAATACGGTTATATGTAGCGCAAAATACCTCATTTAGACAAATTAGACAATATTTGTGCTAAAAATCTATTATTATTTTTTTCTTTTTGGTGTAAACCATCCGGTTTAATCCGGATTCGAGCCGGGTATGATCACTAAGGCGGTAATACTCTCCCTCATGAGTTTCAACAATGCTGCATTCCCAGGGCTCGAACACGAAATTTCTGATTAAGCTAGAACAACCCCTTACCAGTTGATCTAAGTGCTCATGGGTTGTGCTAAAAATCTATAAACATTTTGTTTGTATCGTATCCAGTTTTAAGTTTACAACGGATATAACCGTCTAAAACGGAATATTATGCTTTATATGATATGATGATGGAAGTAAGTAAGATTTAAAATTTTAAAAGATGTTAGTTTATAACGTCAGTTTTGGGAAAGATCGGACGGTGGAAAATATGGGATTGATATAAAATAGTGGTTTTAAGGTATATAGGCTTGATTTTGGAGGGATATATGGCCCAGCCTAGTGCAGTAAAGTGGGAAGGTTACCCGTTACAATCTCATCATTTATGAACTTATGCTTTATTTATTTAAATTTATTTATTGCTTTTTCATTTTTAGTGATTTTGTGGTTTTGGTAAAATCTGTGTGTTTTAATAATGTGACTATTTTGTACTGCAGTAAAAAGTCAAATTTAAGGTAGGCCTGAAATAAAACATGGTAGACTTCACTTGAGTTAAAAAGTCAAATTAAGTGTGGTAAACTGTGTAAAAAGACATGTAAACAGTTGTAAGTATTGACAATTTTGTAATGGTTTGGCTTTTACAAAGGGTTAATTAATTAATTAATACTCATAAAATAAATACAAATTCTCGTTAAAGACGGAGACAATCTATCACAAGCAGAAGACGGATAGTGCCCCTCTCATAACATGCAAGTGACATTATCCATAGGGTGTTCCATTTCTCCCTCACTTGCCCTCTCACCAGCCTTATTATGAGATGGACAATATTCGTTGTAAAATAAAATGTATTGTGTTTATATTTTTGGAGAATTCAGACGGTACTATGAGATTTGACATTTTGCACTACAAATCTAATTTTTTGATCGGGAAAATTTTAAGAGGTTATAACTCGTGTGCTACGAGTTTAATCGATCAACTTTTCAAGAATTACGTTTGAATAAAAAAAAATATTGTGTTTGGATTTCGTGGTTAGAAGTTTTTGTTTCATCTTTCAAAATATGTATTTTTAATATATTCACGATAGAAATTATTAGGTTCGACCCGACAACAAAAAAAGTTGGAAAGGATTAGCTTGCAAGGGAATAAGTACGATTAGATTTCGTGACTTTTTTTGTCCGTCACAAGCTTGGTAAGACAAAGGGGTAAGTGAAAGGGCAAGTGGGAGAAGGTTATGAGAGGTGAGAAGCTTGTTACCGTCACAAGTAAGACGGACCGAACATTTTTAATGGGACAAGCTCTTTGTCAATATCTTTGTAGTTTGTATCAATCAATGGGCCAACACCTTCAGAACTTTGTGAGCCGGCCCAAACCAACTTCTTAAGTCGGCCCATACAGAACTTAGGTAGCTCAATGTACGGTTAGAACCTTTGCACAATCAATGAAGTGAATGAACCAACTTTGCTAGCTCACAAGTATACCATAAATCACTTTGATAAATACTTTTTTGTGGATCACTTATATTCGTATAAAGTCGTTTTATACAAGTATATTATAAATCACTTTGATAAATATTTTTTTGTAGATCATAATCTCCTTGTGAATTGGACCAGTATCATATAAGACGTACGTTACTAATAGTTTAGAAGGTTGTTTGGTTATGGCCTTATGATGTTCAAGAAAGAGTAAGAGGGAAATGATTATTTTTCTTGGTGTTATTGGACTACTTCATTGATTCCCTTTCCAATCTTCTTACCTCATACTCGTTTACGCCCTTATCCCACGTCCACCCAAGATATCTCATTTCTTTATCCTTGGGCCCCAGCTACCAATAGCGGACCTTGATTAAAATGTCAAGGGAGGCTGAGAATTGAAGTTACCGCCTCTTACGTATGAAATTGTAGTATATTAAAAATAAAAGAGGTTGATGGAGGCATTAAGTCTCGAACTTTAGTCTTGCTCGTGAGAAGTAGCCTTGGAAACTACATAAGCACCTAACTATCATGCATGTCTAAGTCACTGCATCATATGTAACAAAATTTTTGGGGTGATTCAGGCCATGTCCGCGTGTCCTAAGATCTACCACTACCAAGTACCAACCACCACCATTAGTCAATCAACAGGCACCACGGAAACTACTAACACTTAATTTGCGACCACCATCACCACCACCCATATTTGTTTTTTTCTCGGTGAAGAAGGGTGGGGCGGGGGGGGGTTCGTGGTAGCGAAATTGGTGTGTCTTTTTTATGATGGTGTCGTGGATTTAGAGAGCGGGATAAGGACCCGACATGTTGGAAGAGGGTTTGTCGGAACTTGAACTAGGGTGGGGATGGAGGCGTAGGCATAAGCGACGGGAGAGTAAAAGAGTTACCGATAGTGGTGGTTGTGGCGGTTAGTGGCTTTTGTGGTGGGCATGGATAGGATTATTAGGTGGAACTGCAAAGACAATTATCTTTCTTTTTTCTAATACATACCAACTAATGATTTGCTTGGTTCACCATAGTAGATAGAATTACCAAGAAACTTAATTTACATAAAGTTGTGCTTGATGTGAATTGTATAAAAGTTATTTTGTTTGCATGTGGAAAATGAATTGATGTCAAAATTTCCACTCATCGGAGGGGATTGATAAATTGAAGTCCTACATTTTGCCTGAATTGGAGTTACATGAGATATCCTACTTCTCATGAACTTGAAAATCAAACAATATCATGTGTATTCGGTTTGGGAGAAATTTTACTTCCCATTGCAAGAAGAACAACAAACAATCCCTAAATATCTAAATTAAAGGAATTTCACTTCCTTTCTCCTAGTACACCTTTTTTTTTGTTCCACTTTCATATCCACTCGCAAACCAATTGTCCCTTAATTAATTGAAATTGGCCACTTATCGATCTATTGGAGTCACTAACCTAAAACCAGCTTGAGATTATCGTGGAACAGTGAATCTTGTTGGATGAGTTGGATTCAGATCAAATTCAGATATCGTGCTAGATCACGAAAAAATTACAATCCATTCAGGAGTATCACGTGACTCAAAATCTATGGATTGTTTCAAATTCAACTATTAGTTCACTTGAAAATTTTACGAATTCACAATTCTAAAAAAAAATTAACATCATATATTACTCTAGACCAACCGTTACAAATTTTGAACACTTTAACATAATATATCCCTATAACAACAGTATATATGATAAAGAAGTAGAGATTTCTTTTTAAACTATTTGATGTCACAAAGCTATTAAAAAGGCACAAAATTTTTGGAAAGACGGTCTCTCAATAACGTTATTGACAGACCTCTTACATGATGGGGTGAGAGACCGACTGAATTTTTTGTTTCCTTATTATATCTCTCACTAAAACAGTGAGAGACGATATCTCACGAGACATACCGAAAGGAAGGACCAAAAAAAAAAAAATTAAGATTCATCTGAATTATATTTTTAATAATATTATTATTTTTTTTTTTTTTTTGAAAAGTTCTTAATTTTTCTTTTTTTGGTAAATAATATTTTTTTGAAAAAAGGGTGAGAAACGATAAAATAAACCTGCAAAAGAGGTCTCTCTATTCTAGGGGACGACGCTCCAGACTCGTAATCTCTTTCTTGTTCTTCCCCAATTTTCATAACCCTAGATCGATTCGTAAGCTGATTAAAATTACTCTTCCACTTAATTAATCTCCATAATTCTTCAGCTATTTTACGAGGTACGTAATTCTCCTCTACGCAATCAATTTTACATGAAGTGTAATTTTTGCGTTTTATAATTTCCGCGAAAAATTAGGGTTTTCGTCGCAATTAAGCTCGGATCTGACTTCGCTTGCTGTAACAATTGCGTTACTGATACCTAATTGAAGTTATAATTTCGAATTTCGAATTTGTGGATTTTTGATTGAGTTAGGGTTGATTTGAGAAAGAGAGGGATTAATTTTTGTTGTTGAGGTTTTGTGATGGTCAAATGAATAAAATGGAGGGTAAAAGTCAAAGTGGTGGGAGTAATTCAGGTGGTGTTATGAAGAATAGGAACTCATCTGGTTGTTTAGTGATAAAGAAGAAGCTGGATGGGGCGGAGGCGGGGACGTCAGGTGATCGGAAGGTTTACGAGTCTAAGAAGGCAAAGAAAAGGGCTCGAGTTAGTGCTGGGGACGGGGACTCGAGTGATGAGGAGTTGTTGGAGTATTATAGGCGGGAAGGTGGGGGATTAGGGAGTGGTTCAGGTGGGTATAATGATTTTGGAGATATGGGGTTTGGCAGGAATAGGTTGATGAGGGAGGGTGCGATGAAACGGAGTAAACTTGATGTGTATGATTTCGATGAGTATGATGATTTGAATGATGAGGAAATGATGGGTGCTAGGTATTATTTTGAACGGGAGATGGGCATTGGTGGTGGTAGTGAGAGGGGGATTTTTAGTCCGAGGATGGAGATGAAGAGTGGTAGTGGTAGTGGTGATGGGATGGATTTTGAGGGCGGGTCGAGTAAGGGTGATATTATTTATAAAAGACGGAAATCATTCCGTGGGAGTACGGGTGGGGAGTACTATTCGATGGGGAAGGAGAGGTTTGGCGGTTCTGATGAAGCTATTAGGTTGCAGGGTAAGAATGGGGTGCTCAAAGTGAGGGTCAAGAATAAGGAGGAGGTTAATAAGAAGCATCCACAAATGTATAGACCAATGGGGGGAAATAGTGTTAATTATAGAGGACAGGAACTAACTGCGAAGAGCATAATCATTCAGCGTCATTCACCGTATTCTGAAAGGAATCTGCCAAAGAAGCCAACAACAGCTGGTAGGACAGTCAAAAAACCAGCGGAGAGGCGAAAGTCTTGGCCGGCTAAGAGCAGTGAGGAGAGTGATGAAGAATCAGAGGATGACCATGCATCTGCCAAGTTCCAATCTGATAGCGTGAAGGGTCGTCAACCCAATAAAAGGGGTAGGAGAGCAGGAAGTTTGCAGTCGCCTGAAATTTCCCAAATAGCCAAAGCGAGGGAAGGGAAAGTCAAGCGTGGTACTGGTACCGAGAAGCAGCTGTTACGTGAGAAAATAAGGAGCATGCTCATTAGTGCGGGTTGGACAATTGATTATAGACCTAGGCGTGGCAGAGACTACTCTGATGCAGTGTATATTAACCCATCAGGTACCGCTTTTTGGTCGATTATCAAAGCTTATGATGCACTTCAGAAACAGCTAGAGGAAGAAGGCAAGAGCCTGAAAGCTAGCGATGACAGCTCATCTCTTGCGCCAATATCTGAGGACACATTGAGTAAATTGACTAGGCAAACTCGAAAGAAGATTGAGAAGGAATTGAAAAGAAAGAAAAGGGAGGAAAGTGCGAGTAAGAAAAATCATACCAATAGGAATTTTGAAGAGGATGTCTCAGATGAAGATAGCTCTGGCAGTGGCAGACCCGACGAAAAATTGAGTTCATACATGAAACGTAGTGGTAAGCCTTCTAAATCCTCATCTAAAGATGCTTGGAGAGATGTGGGCAAATCTAACCGGAAATTGCAAGAAATGGGTGACAAATCCAGTATTAGGTTCATTCATGGAAGAAAAAGTAATAAGATTGGCAGGTGTACTTTGCTCGTACGCAATTCTGAGAAGGGTCATGATGTTGGAACTGATGGTTTTGTTCCTTATACGGGTAAACGCAACTTGCTTTCATGGTTGATTGATTCGGGAACTGTTGAGCTTAGTGAGAAGGTGCACTATATGAATCGTAGACGCACAAAAGTGATGCTTGAGGGCTGGATCACGAGAGATGGTATACATTGTGGTTGCTGTAGTAAAATTCTCACGGTTACTAAATTTGAAATCCATGCTGCAAGCAAACTTCGTCAACCATTCCAGAACATATATTTGAGCTCAGGGCCTTCTCTTTTACAATGCCTGGTAGATACATGGAACAAACAAGATGAGTCACTTCGTGATGGCTTTAATAAAATTAATGTTGATGGGGATGATTCGAACGATGACACCTGTGCCATCTGCGGTGATGGAGGAAATTTGATCTGCTGTGATAGCTGTCCTTCAACATTTCATCAGAACTGTTTGGATATCCAGGTGAATTCCCGTCATGATTTCTCCTATTGTTATGACAGAGACAACTTAATATTATGCCTTTTCCCTTTATATGTGTGATTTTGAGTTACCGGATCTTTTAATTGATATTGGAATATTATGGAAATGGAAAGAGTAGAAGTATTGTGAGACCCGCAGGAATGCTTTTCGTTCATTCAGGTTATACATTAAAGCGAGGCTCTCTTATCTGTTTATAGTATTTATTTGAATAAGTTATGCTAATCTGTGTCCAGAGTTAGTATTTGCTCTATGTTCTTTCGGTAGATGTTTTAGAAAGTTCTGTGGCATGATTGAATCCAAGCAAGGTTAGCTTTGTGTGTTCATTGTTCTATAAAAAGGAAATACCATAGAGAGTACATATGTGAAAGCTATGTGCTGAGAGAGAGAAGGCACATGGACAATAATGCTTCTATCTAAGTAGCGTGATACTAAAAAGGAAGAGAAATGATTGCAACATCGTCCTCTTTCTTTTTTTTTTTTTGGTCCAGTTGATACAAAATTCTTTGGGGTGGAGCTCATGGCTGTGGGTGGCTTTTGGATTAGAGGGGTGGAAGGGAGGGTGTTGATAATGAGAGCTATGCCTTTATAGTTTTTCAGAGAACGTTAGAACTTTTCCTAAGCAGGTGACTTGCATAGTTGTAGACTTGTAGTAACAAATAAATGGACTGTTAGTTTAACTTCAGACTAGAGCCCACATTTTTTTCCCCTGCCATGTCTGTTCTTTGCCCATACTCTATCGTTGGCAATTAAGTTGATCTGCTCTAATCAATGTGTTTGTCTACTTACAGGTGCTTCCTCCTGGTGATTGGAACTGCCCACACTGTTCATGCAAATTATGTGGCCTCGCCAATGTCAGAACGATTGAAGGATACGATACTAAAGAGGATATATTGCTCACATGTAGCTTATGTGAGAGAAAATGTAATATTTCCGGACTTGATTCTGTTTTCTAGTACTAACTTAGGGCCTAGCATCTCTCTTGCCTTGCATACCGTGGCTAGCATGCACTTTGTGTTGGTGTGCTGATATAACTTCTCTATCCTATTGCCTTGTTTGCTTTCAAATTTTGCAGATCACAATTCATGTGTGGAGATGGACATTTCCGTCGTTTCGGGTAGCACTCTTCCTTTTTGTGGGAAAGTTTGTCACGAGGTATTCTACCTTTTTTTTTGGTGGTTTTTTGTGCCATTCTTCACATATTGTCATGCAAAACATTATGAGCTGCATAAGATTTATAGAAGTTTCAATCACGCTCTTTAGATTGTGTTTATTTTGTGTTTGATGTGGCTGACAACACGCTCTTTAGATTTTTTTAGGATAATATAGCTTCTTGTGCTCTAGTAATTTAAATTTTTTTAGGATAATATAGCTTCTTGTGCTCTAGTAATGTAGTTGGTACCTGTGTTACTTATCCAAAGGCAACTCTTTGCACAAATATATTACAAACCTTGATTATAACCCGTCTATCCAATAATAAGTCATGGATTATAATATCATGTGTCCCATATAATAAATTGCAGTATTTGCTTCATGTTTGGGAAGTTCCTTCAGTTTGCATGGTAGAATAGGAAGCTAGATACTGCAAGCTGAAACCGTTACGTTCTTTAGCCAGTCCTTGGTTTTCCTTAATTAATATTTTATCTTAAAAATATTACTCCGGCACAGTAAAATCTATTACGAAGGCCTTGTTACTGAACCAAAGTATCTACGACTTGCTCAAACTGCTGTGTTGGATATGCGTATGAATACTTTAAATTTTCATTGTAGACCAAAAAATTAAAATCTTTCAGAAAAATAATGGGAGGCCCACAAAGTTACTTGCTGTTCAATTAACTCTATTCAGCTAAATCATGTGCTCATCTGAACTTTAAAAATTTCAGCAAACCCTTCTTGTGTATTTACCCCTGGCATTCACCTTCAAAGTATGAAACACAAACTTATATGACGCGGTCTTACATGTGAGGTCAACCTGTAAACTATATATGATGAATACATAAATATCTGAATTTGTCTCATGTATGAGTCCATCTCATACAAGACATATGGGATATGAAGTACCTGTGTTCTGTCAGTATCCATGTTCTTTCTATAAAAAGACAACATCCATGTAAATCATTGCATCCTGAAAGAGTAATCTTTTCTTTCTATTTTTTACAAATTTTATCCGATTATAAGCATGTGCGGATTTGTTACCTGTACAGGTCTTTGAGAAGTTTCAGAAACTTTTGGGGGTCAAACATGAATTAGAAGATGGATTGTGTTGGTCTCTCATTCACCGTACAGATCTAAGTTCTGATAATTCTCTTCGAAGCTTTCTCCAAAGAGTCGAATGGAATTCTAAGTTGGCTGTGGCTCTGTCGATCATGGACGAATGCTTTTTGCCCATAACTGACAGAAGAAGTGGTATTAACATAATCCATAATGTTTTCTACAATTGTGGGTAAGAACTTGACGGACTGACCGTTTCTGTCAATCTTTTATATTGTTTGACATTAAGGATTTTAATATGTTATCTGTCCTTGTGGCTTGTTCTCTATGACTTAGACATCTCTCTGTGAATCTGTTTCTTTGCTTGCTCTTAGGCCCGTGTCTTTTCCTTTAGTTTTCTTGAAACCTCTGCTCTCCGCTCACTCTTATGTGTGTGCGTGTGTTCCTTCTGGGAAGAGACTAGTTGGTTAAGGCAGAATAGAGGGGCAAGTGGGCAACTATATTATCTACACCTATGGAGGCCCTGCCATCATCGTGCTTTGTAGTTATGTCTTTTTGGACTGATAAGTTGATACCGATAATCATGTCACCTCACATGTGTTTTTGTGCTATGCATCAAAGCAATTCTTAGTACTGCAACATAATAGCTAGAATCAGGCATACACTAGTGTACTGGTAAGAAGGAAATGAGTGAACAATATTTTTGAAGTATATCAGGCTTAAATAAAATTACTGATGAGGGTTGGCTTGGGAAGTTGAGATATGGTTGTACAATCTGTAGCCACAAGTCACAACCCACAAGGCTCGTTGGTTATGGATGAAGGTTGGCTGTGTGTGACATATTGTTTTAGGCATATAAGTTAAGTGTAAGAGGTCACAAGTATGATGCAAATTTGTAGCAGTAATTATTGAGTATCATAGACAGGCTTACAATGGTCTGTGATGATATATGATTTTATACAAGCAACTCCTACCTTTCAATTTTTGGATTTTTGTGTTTATTTTCAACTTTTAATAAGATACGCCTGTTTTAATTTTTATTTACATCACTCTATTATCATAAAATCCAACTGTTTAATCTCTAAAGTTTAGAAGCTGACAGTTTGACCAGAACTTCATGGTCAGTCATATACAAGTGTGTTTGTTCTATGAGGATGCTATCATGACTTGCGGTATTTACATCAAAAATTTTGGATGTTGCTGCTTTTCAACTTTGGGTTGAAGTTATGTTCTTTCTATTCCAATTACCAGAATTGTTGAAGACTATAACTTTATTCCCGATAGCTTATTTAGTGATCATGCAAACCATATTATTTTAAGTAGAAAATTCAGTCTGATTGAGCCATGTCTGTAATCTAATACTAACCATTCCGTCACTGTCACACATCATTTAGATGTAAAGGCCAGTGATCTTGGAGCGGAGATTGATTAGCTTTTGCTTGTAAGAGTAAATCGTTTCCATTTAATGTCCAGTTTTGCTATATGTGCTCATGTGGCTTTTTGAAGTAAGCCAAATTTTATGGATCATAAACCAAACTGAGAAAATATATTGGCTCCTTCCTTACAAGTTTGTTTTGTACTTTTGTGCTTAAACTTTTCTGGAAATTTGCAACAATTAGAGTATGTTTGAGCTTATTTATCAGGGAACAGAAAATCTGAGGCTAGTTGCTATTTCTTTCAGGTCAAATTTCACAAGACTCAATTACAATGGATTTTACACTGCTGTACTGGAGAGAAGTGATGAAATAATATCTGCCGCATCAATAAGGTATAGTGTCATATTATCATATCATTTCTTAACATTAAGACATCTTGTGGCTGACTCAATCCTCTTTCCATGTTTTCCAATTAATTATCGTCTTTGATGGATATCTCTCCGTGTGTAATCATGTAAGAATTTATATACGTGGTTTAGATTGTGCTCATTATGGTTTCATAGTACTCCATCCAATTTTTCGGATTTGCAAGGCAAGAATTTCTGAGTTGATAAATTACTTGATAGCATTTGCAAGTGGGGGAAATGACCCTCCATTTCGGAACATAACTGATGTAGTCTTTCTCTTCCTCTTTTGCTATCTTACTACTACACTTCTTTTGGTTGTGTGATACTGTGTTGCGTATCGACACAACACTTCACTCCTTCAGAGAAGACATTTGGTTTTATGCTAAAAGATTATTTACTCTCAGTTTTTAGAGAAGGGCCATGTATGACATTCTTAGACCCCCGTGTCCAACACTTGGTGCCGAGTTTTAAGTAACGTAGCGTTTATGTTCTCCTTTTGGGTTATCTTATCTAATATAATTTTATTCTCTTTTCTTTTTGTTCCCAGGATACATGGTACACAGTTTGCAGAGATGCCGTTTATTGGAACTCGCCACATCTACAGGCGTCAAGGGATGTGTCGGCGACTCTTTTCTGCCATTGAATCGGTATCTTTGAAAGTTCCCGATCTTCATTATAGTGATTAAATAATAAAAAATCTAAAATCAGTATGTTGAATCAATAAATATTTCGATTTTCAATTGTTTTATTTCAATAAAATTGTTTGCAATAATAAAAATGAGAAATCAACAAATGCAAAAATAAGTGGACCTGACCTATTGAATCTCGACTCTATTCGCTATTCTGATATAAAAATGTGATTGAGATTGAGATTAAAGCGGAACAATGTACCTTTTTCGCTTGTATTTCAAATGCTCATTGTGCAAGAAATATTTTATTGAACTTGTCTCGGGAAAGCCTGCATAAGTACTACAGTTGAGCATGGTGCTACAGTTGCTAATATTTTTAGGGAATGCTGCTTGATTCCCTGCTCCTCATACGTGACATCTCTATCCAACAAAAAAGAGTGTTATGTTTTCAGTTGCAAAATATTTTTTACGTTGGTTTGTTTTTCTTAGTCCTTCATCTATGCTACGGAAATTTTGAAAAAATGGGGTAATTCCAAAGAACAAGAGGGAGTAGAAGTTAATCCTTTGATTCGAGTTTCTTGTATACTGTTATGGTTCTTTAGTGCATTCACATTTTGTTTTAGCCTTTGTTCTCTCTGTTTCCTACATTGGTAGTACTTCTTTGATTCATTCTCATATGTTGATGGGTTGTAGATGGCTTGTGAACTATTCACTGCGCCGCGATTGTCCACGAATTTCGTAGACTAATTGTCATATGGGCATGATGAAAATAGTAATGTCAAATGTGTTCAGCAATTTCTTGTATTTTTTTGCTCTCATTTGTTGATGGTTAACTGCCTCATACCCACTGCATTTCAGACTCTCACTTAGTGTTGATATGGATAACATTTTTAGCTTGTTGAATAACATGCTTTCTCATGACAAGCCTTCCTGTTGCATCTCTCAGGCATTGCGTTCTCTTAATGTGGACAAGCTGATAATTCCTGCCATATCTGAGTTGATGGATACCTGGACTAGAGTTTTTGGGTTCAGTACTCTTGAGGAATCAGATAAGCGAGAAATGAAGACATTGAATATGTTGGTGTTTCCCGGAACCGATATGCTGCAGAAGAAGCTAGTCGATCAAGACGGTTTTGAGATTGATTTAAAAGGTAAAACTTCAAATGTTTTTAAATAACCTTTTTATACAACACTAGTGTATATCCCGTGCGAATGCACGGTATTTTAGACCGTATTTTATAGAGATGTTAGCAATTAAAGTCATCGTATTTCACTGGAATTTGTTATCATATCTCAATGCATTTTTAATTTAATGTTACAATTTACATTGTTAATGTAGTACTAAGATGTTTAAAGGATTAAAAAAAAACAGTTTACCAACATTGACAATTTAAATGAAAGTACTTCTGACAAAAACTTGTTTTTATTTAATAATATTACACCGTATATCATTACTGCATTTACTAAAGGCATTAAACTTGACTAATGACATTAAGAATAAAATCAAGTCCTTAAAAATGCAACGTATAATTTGAATTTTTTTAAATATTGCAATTTAGGAAAATAAGTCTTCATGTTTAGCATTTAGTGTCACATATCGAATTTTAAAAAGTAGGTGGGTGAAAAAATAGGACTAATTTGTAGCCCAGTAATTCTATAGTTTGACACCCAAAAGTGAAGCCCAATTCTAAGTGAATGTTATTTAGGCGGGAAATTATTGAGATTGACTTATTTTCTTAGTAGTAAGCGTATTTGAAGCTTTTTTTTTTCTCCTCTTTTTCTCGTCATTTTTTGCGTTTGAAATACTTGCAGGTGTGGGTTCATGTGATGCTGCTGATAACCCCTCAGATGCGCTGGATCATACTCAAACTTCTGATTTCAATTCTTCCCCTGGGCCCAGCATTGCTACTACATCACAGGATGGTGCAAAAGTTAATGACAATTCCTTCATTAGTCGCTGTTCTGAAGAAATGGCGATTTCTGTTCAAGGAACATCACCTGAACCTCGTCAAGATGTGGTTCATGAACAAGTCAAGCCTGCTTCACATAATACTTCCGCCAATAGTTCTGATGAAGCCATGCCAGTAATTCCTGGTGATAACCCCTCAGATGCGCTGGATCATACTCAAACATCTGATTTCGATTCTTCCCCTGGGCCTAGCATTGCTACTACATCACAGGATGGTGCAAAAGTTAATGACAATTCCTTCAATAGTCGCTGTTCTGAAGACCTGGCGATTTCTGTTCAAGGGACATCACCTGAACCTCGTCAAGATGTGGTTCATGAACAAGTCAAGCCTGCTTCGCGTAATACTTCCGCCAATAGTTCTGATGAAGCCATGCCAGTAATTCCTGGTGAGGAAGGGCAGGACACCACAGTCTCACCTCTACAAATGGGTATGAAACTGGAGTCTACTGAACATGTGAAGGAGCATATTACTTCAGATACAAGGGATGCAAGGGAAGACGTTGATGTTCCTAAAAATGAGTTGGATAGTTCTACTGAAATGATGGGTAATGGTCTACCTATGGATGATAAAGCACACGATGATGACTCCTTATCTCTAAGTGTCCAATCTGCTCCTGGTAGTAAACAGCAGCCAGTATCAGAAGCTCATGATGATTTTAGCTCCAATGATACTACTCTAGTAATTTCTGGCGAGAGAAGCCAAGTGACCACACCCTCTCCGCTGGAATTGGACATAAAGTTGAAGGAGTCTTCTGAAGATTTGGAGGTTCGTATGAAACTGGAGTCTACTGAACATGTGAATGATCATATTACTTCAGATACAAGGGAAGACCTTGAAGTTCCTGAAAATGCCTTGGACAGTTCTATTGAAAAGATGGGCAATGGTCTACCTATGGATGTTGAAGCACACAATGATGACTCTTTGTCTCTAAGTGTCCAATCTGCTCCTGGTGGTAAACAGCAGTCAATATCAGAAGAAGCTCGTGTTCATTTTAGTCCCAGTGATACTACTCTGGTTGTTCCTGGCGAGAGAAGCCAAGTGACCACACCCTCTCCTATGGAATTGGACTTAAAGTTGAAGGAGTCTTCTGAAGTTTTGGAGAATTGTATGAAACTGGAGTCTTCTGAACTTGTGAATGATAATATTACTCCAGATACAAGGGAAGAAGACGTTGATTTTCCTGAAAATGCCTTGGAAAGTTCTACTGAAATGACGGGTAATGGTCTACCTATGGATGATAACGCTCACAATGACGACTCTTTATCTCTAAATGTCCAATCTGCTCCTGGTGGTAAACAGCAGCCAATATCAGAAGAAGCTCATGATGATTTTAGTTCCAATGATACTACTCTGGTTGTTCCTGGCGAGAGAAGCCAAGTGACCACACCCTCTCCTATGGAATTGGACATAATGTTGAAGGAGTCTTCTGAAGATTTGGAGGATCGTATGAAAGTGGAGTCTTCTGAACATGTGAATGATCATGTTACTTCAGATACAAGGGAAGACGTTGATGTACCTGAAAATGCCCTGGACAGTTCTATGGAAATGATGGGTAATGGTCTACATATGGATGATAAATCCCACAATGATGACTCTTTATCTCTAAATGTCCAATCTGCTCCTGGTGGTAAACAGCAGTCAACATCAGAAACATCTCATCATGATAGTGTGATCGAAATATCTTCTATAGCTGCAGATAAGCTTAGAGACACTCCCGAAATCAAAGTTGACAGTGCTCATACAATCCCAGGAAATGATGATGATTATTCTGAATTGCAACTCCTGAATGTTTCTGACACTACTATCTGTGGTGATGGAGTTACTAGTCAGCTAATTGCAAAAGGTGAGGTGAAGGATGCTGAAAATATTATCAATGAAACTAGCAACAATCCTGTAGAGATGCATGCCCCTGCCGACGACTGCACCAATCATCATGACATCACAGATGATGTGGCGTTGCTTGTTTGTGAGAATGACCATAAGAGTACCAATTGACGAGGACGCTGATCACACGTACAACTCCAAGGTACTTCCAACAAGACATTGTAAACTTTAAATGCGTCAATTGGTGCCAATTCTGCTCGACCTGCTTTGTTTTGAATACTTTTGAGGTGTTGGGCAATCATCCTGACATTTTCTCAGTGGTTAGGATGAGATGGACCCACAGAGTTCTTCCCATTTTATGGGGACTCGTCATCTTCGATGGGTGAAGTTGCAGCAGGTTGTCCCAAATGACTTCAGTAGCCTGTAGCCAGTAGACTATAGCCTTGCCTCCGAGCCCAAATGTAACTTTGTATTTATACTAAAAATTGGCAAATAGGTTAAAGGGAAGGTCTCATCCGCCCAAGATGTGTAATTGGTATTATCATTATATGTCCCCCATTGTTGCAGATTTTTTAGTCTTGCATTCGAATGTGAATTACTATTTCTGCGGCCTGTAACTTATGCAATTGCGCGCTAGCACTTGGAGGGCAATCTAAATGTGTAATAATCTTATTTTTTTTGGCCATGTTTTTTTTTTTATCCTGTTTCATTTTACCGTGTCAAATGGTGATTTATACCCGTCTTTAAATCATTTCAGGATGAAGACTTTGAAATCGCATCTGTTTGTGAAAGTTATAACCTGTGCCATTGTGCTAACGTTTTATTTGTACCATGTACAAAACTCGTCTGTTTTCTTTTGTAAATGGTTTGTCTCAAGTTCTTAACCCGAACATGTTAAATTTGCATCTGGTTTTTGTCGGGTAATTTCTTCTCTTAGATAAGATCGTGCATGATGATCATGTACTACTATAGTATTATTATTATGCCTTTATGCCACAAGCTTGTGCTGTGTCGGATATTGTCCGTCACAAATGAGAATTTGTGATTCGCTTTGTTGTTACCTACTTAATCGCCAATTGCTATCTCAAGTATAAACTATTCTATGGAATTTTTTTTAAAAAAAATGGTGGAATTGTTCACTTGCTCCACTCATCGATCGTGCACACAAGTAATCCATCCCCCCCCTTTATATTAGTTATTTGTCTGCACTTTGCCATGGAAACAAAATATATGAAGGTATAGCGGTTTTCATGTCGCCAATGAAGTCGAGGTTTTCGATGCAGAAGTACACGGGAATCGTCCCTTTTGTGTACACGGTCATCAAACACTTGAAGCAACGAGGTCGTCGATATGGGTATCGAAGGCTTCAGGAAGGAGGAGAGCCATTGTTGGGCGAATCCGGATTCTTTAACCGGCGATTCCGAATTGCTGGGCTTGCTGTTATTTTCTCTAGGCGTTATGCAAATGTTTAACTTCAAAATGGTTAATCTTTAGATTCCATGTCAATGTTTGTAGGTGCTACATCTATGTATACATGGTTATCTTTACATTTACATTAATGAAGGCATCTTAAATCTTTGTTGTTGTTGTTGTTGTTACGACGAGGAAACCCGCAGCCGCTATCGCAAAATTCTCGTATTTACAAAGTAGAAACAGTTAGAAATAGTATAGTCTTATTCAAGAATATGAACGCGCTCCGTAATATGAACCTTGAGTCATTAAAGCCTTCCTCACTTGTCTCGCCCGATCGCCCTACGCAATTAGCACTTAAATAGGCGAAACTCTAGCCGTAGTTTGGCGATCTTAGGAGCTTCTAGTCGGTACGATTAGTAGAGGTTTCAGCAAGCATAACCTAGTCCAAATCTTCCGACTTCACGCGCAATATAAATTATGAATAATGTAAAACCGAGTCTAAATTTTCCGACTTCACACCAAATTACAAATTCACAAAAACTTTAGAGCGACAAATTTATCGTAAAAACGAGTTCAGATCCTCCCCATCCCGAATATTAAGTTTTCATTCATTTATAACACAAATTGAGAGAGAATCTAACTGCTTAGAAACTACACCTTCAGTTCTCATTTCCATGGCACTTTCAACTTATGCTACTCACCTTCTCAATCCAACACCAAAACCCCATTTTCACAACCTTCCTTCTTCGACAAATCTCACGTCTTTTTCTCATCAATTTCCCAATTTTTACAAACCTAAACTACCCATTAATTCACTCAAACTCATGACTTCAAATCCCTTAATTGCTCATGCTTCTTTGCTTGATGATAATGGCGTCCCTTCTTCTTCTACCTCTACTTCCTTCAACTCTGGTTCGATATTCTTTACTTATATTTGTGTAATTTCTATAGTTTTAATTGCCCATTTTCTTTAATTTGAATGTCTGTTTTAGGAATTTTGAATGTTGACTTTTGATTGTTTTATTGTTGGCAGTGGCGAATTTAGGGGCTAGTAGGGGCGGTCGCCTTATCGATAAAAAAAGTTGGAATCTTGATTAAAGTTTGTATTAATAGTTGGCAGTGGCGGAACTAGGGGGCTAGTAGGAGCGGTTGCCCTATTAATGAAAAAGTTGGACTCTCTAATTAAAATTCACGACTTTTTTTTAGTTTACCTTATTTCATTAACAATTCGCCCTCTTGAAAATTTTCGTCCGCTAACTGCAAATTCTGGTTCCGCCACAAAGTGTTGGCAAAGTTTTGTGTTAAGATTATTGAGGAAGTGTTCTGCATACAAAAATGATTGATGAAGCACAGTTTATAGTTTGGAAGGATCAATTTCTGATTTTGATTGTTTTTATTTATTTATTCTAGTTTACCTTTCGTCCCCTAACTGTAAATTCTGGTTCCGCCACTAATTCCTGGGGAAGTTTCATATTATGGTTTTCTTTAGGGCTTATTGAGGAAGTGTTTTGCATAGAAAAATGATTGTTGAAGGAAATTTTTTAGTTAGGAGGGATCAAGTTTCTGATTTTGATTTTTGTTTTGGTTTGCTGGTTGTAATTTAGTGGGAAGAATAGGGGAGGTGAAACGGGTGACGAAAGAGACGAATGTGAGTGTGAAGATTAACTTGGATGGTACTGGTGTGGCTGATTCCACTACTTCAATTCCATTCCTTGATCACATGTTGGATGTTAGTAATCTTAATTCCGGTTTTGTTTATTTACTTTTAGCTTAGTTCCTTAATTGGTTAGATGACGAAATTTATCAATTGGTGTTTTGTTATTTGTAGCAACTTGCTTCCCATGGCTTATTTGATGTTCATGTGAGAGCTACTGGTGATATTCATATTGATGATCATCATACTAATGAAGATGTTGCACTCGCCATTGGAACGGTATACACTTGCAATTTTCTATTTGTTATCATCAAGTTCTCGAAGAAACGATTTTAGTCATGATGGATATGTTTGATGGTGTTGCTTTTTTATTGAATAGTTTACTTGTGTAAGTTAGTTGATTATTTAATGTTTACATGCTAATCAATAGACGATATGCATATCTCTTTGATGCAGGCTTTGCTGCAAGCTCTGGGCGATAGAAAAGGAATCAATAGATTTGGGAACTTCTCTGCTCCCCTGGACGAAGCTCTAATACATGTCTCATTGGTATACCATCTAGATCACTTTGGCACTTTTGTAGGTTGGAAATTTTTCACACTCCATTAGTCTGTAACCGGGGATCTTGTCAATAAGTGGGATTCATAGTATTATGGCTAGTTTTTATCTAACATAACATGAGATAGGGTGAAGTTTTCTACTCCGTATTAACTAAATTGTAGTGAATATGATTGATATAGGATAAGCTTTTCTACTCGCACTTGTGAAGGAATATCAGGCTGTAGTCTGGTCTATGGCTTGGTCAAGCTGTCTCTGTTCTGTGATGCGTGTATCTATAACATACTGGCATTTATGAGGATTTTGCTTTATTTTGACCAAGGGTCTGCTGAAATACAGTTCTATCTTGGTTGCCCCAGAATTTTGATTAGCGAGATGGCTTAACTTAGTTGTGGGTTTATATTGGCTCTAAGATGTTTCCCCTTTCATCTATCCTCCAATAGTGAGGGAGGCACAGAGGGAATGCCACTATGTCCTGGACTTTCTCCTCCTCAGAGGTTTTTGCGTCTATATCTTCCAACTGTTTACCGGGTTCAAAAGTTTATCACTTTGATAAGCTCAAAGTATTTAGATATATGCTTAATTTTTTAATTTCATGTGTTCATGGAAAATTAAGACTCATGTGTCTTTGGTGCAGGATTTATCTGGGAGGCCCTATTTGGGATATGATTTGCAGATACCTACTGAGAGAGTTGGGACATACGACACCCAGGTAACTTGCTCCTGGTCTATCTTATTGCTTGGTTTATTTCAGGCAGACTTAAATAACACTTCATTGATTGTCTCTTACTTTCTCCAAAGCCATATTTCTTGATCCCCCAGAAAACTTATATGGTCTTCTCCGACCCCTCCAAGCCTCTTAATTGACGGGTCACTTTCTCTCCAATCACATGTGGTCCAAACCACCTCAATGATTCTATTTTCTCCCTAATTACCTCATTTCTTATCCGATCCTCATTTTATGAGCACACTAGCGTATGCACGTGTGCCACCAGTTGATGTATCTAGGCACATTTTTTATTCTTATATCTATGTATATGTTACTCCTGATGGAAGAAGTAGATTAGTTTTCTTCAAAATGTTGTGTCATGCGGGTCTATTTTCTTAATACGAAGCACAAGTTATTCCATACCTGCAGAGTTATTCTTCTAGATGCATCTATACTTGTCTAATTTGTTAGATATGCCTAGTGACAAGTCAAAATTAAATGCTAAATTGTATAACTATTTTTATTGTTTTATTTGACTGCTACACGCACATGTTTGCTTCTTTAATAATAGAATGTGGATCTCCTAACTTATCCTTGTGTCTTTGTATCTAGTTAGTGGAGCATTTTTTCCAGTCTTTGGTGAATACATCTGGTATGACGCTTCACATTCGGCAGGTACGCTTATCTTTATTGCTTAAAACTTCAATTCTTCCTTTGTGCATCAGGATTATTTTTTGTCTCGAAAAACTACTTATCAGTTTGTTGAAAAGGTGAGTGAATTTAACGTGTATGTTTGTATAGTGTTGAAAGGCGTCAAAGAGAAATTAAGTGTTCGAAGTTGTAGCTGTCAGCTGTCTTTTAATTTTGAAAAAATGACGTTTCTTAAGAAGATGCACACATTTTCCTTGTTTTCTTTTCTTGGTTTGGGTGGTGGTTATGTGTTTTTTTTTTTTTTTTTTAAGTTATAGTTTTGACATGGTATTAAATCCCGGCTACGACACTGCATTTCGACTGAGTTATCAAAGTTTGGAAGGTTACTGCCACCACATTTTAAGGCTTTATAACCCCTTGTTTATGCTGCAATGACTGAGATCATGACATGATAACCTACCCAAGACCAAGTCTCAAACTGATATTTAATACCATGACCTCTTGGGGCCGTGATTGGTAACATGCCTCCGTCAGCTTCTAAATTAGTCTGTTTGGTAAAAGGTTAACTCTTACTGATGCAGCTTGCTGGAAAGAATTCCCATCACATAATCGAGGCAACATTTAAGGCTTTTGCTAGAGCTCTGAGGCAGGCTACAGAATATGATCATCGTCGTGCTGGAACTGTGCCAAGGTTTGTATATGTATACCTGATTAATGTTAAGCAGTAGTTTTTTTTTACTCTTATTTCTCCTCTTCCTTTCTCCCCAATCTTGCAAAATTTAGGTTATCGAATTGAGTTGGATTGATCTAATCGGCCAGGGCTTGAATAATGATCTGTTGTCTTTGCACCAATATATCTTTAGTACAATTGTTGCCTGATAGTTTCGTCGTGTACTCATGTTGAAGCATGTGTTCCTTTTTGGCAGCTCAAAGGGGGTGCTTTCCCGTTCCTGATGTCAACCATAAGACCGTCTCTGAACTTGTTCAAGAAGTATGCTTTATATATAGGCATACTATACTGCGCATCTCGATGCATATACTATCCAGGTCTGAAAGTTCATGTTAATTTTACAGGATGGTGGATATGTTCAAATTATCTGCTGGTTGGCGACACATTCTATATCGAGATTGTTTACATTTGAAGATTTTGATTGATAGGTGTTGGCAAATTTTGAGCGATATTGAACTTCAGACTTTGTAATGAATAATGTAATGGATAATCCTTGTAATGTTGTACTCTGGGAAAGCACCGAGCAACTGAACATTAAGAGGGTGGAAATTTGTCTGAATTGTCGTCCTCCCCTGATATAAAAAAGTTGCTTATCAATGATGTATCGATTGTCATGGGACAAACCCAAACTCCCAAGTTCAATATTTTACCCAATCAGGTACGGAGTAGAACTTTTCATTCAAGTGAGTCGAAGGCTGGGCATCCTTTGTTATCCAGTATGATGGAATGAAACAAAATCACGTCACTGAATATCCTTAAAAGGGGAATCCTGTTGCCATCGGCATAGGGATAAGGTTCAACCAGCTGCCCTTTCTCCGGTGGGCCAATGCCAGCATTGGAGGGTTGCCCTGCGGATACCTCTCTGGATAGCTCTCGGAACCCTCAGCTATTGAATCTGGGTGTGATCAGTTAATCAGATTCTGCTGTCCGGCAAATCTGATTCAGTAGAGACATCATCGGAAGTATGGAGTACCAACTATCTCCCACTTCCACGAAGACCTACTCCTGTTTTCTGCAGCTTCATCTGTGATGTTTGAGCAAAATGATTTCCTCGTAAATTGGATAAATTGCGGAATTAATGCGCAATACTTCGCAATTTATCAAATTTATCAAATGAAACTTAACCTATACATACGAATTCAACAAATACATATTATGTTGGTCTGTCTAAGCCACAACGCTAGCAGATGAATCATTTGGAGAATTTGAAGTAAATTAAAATGCTAATATGACTAATTAAGTCAGGCTAATACTCCAATAGTATTGTAGCTTACCTTCAGAGATACGGTCGGTTTACCTTAAAACGGGCTATTTTGGTCTTTTTCAAAAAGACGAGATTTTGAGACCATTTTACAGCTAAGTGTGATCATTTTTGGAAAACAAGTTACAATAAGTTGTAAAACTAGTTGGACCACCGTTTGACAAGTTAGAAATGATCTTACGCCTAACCAATCAGGTAATCACCAATCTATAAAAAGTGGATATTTATTCATCAAATGTTTTAAGATTTACATGTACAACTTTCTTAGAAATAATTTTATGTCTACATAATAATTTTTACGTAATTTTGATATGAGACGGTTTTACACAAGAATCATCCGGCCCCGTATTTAGAGTGGAGTATATTATAGTCATGGAGTTATTTTTAGGTTGCTAACTTCATAACGGATTAGTCGAAACCAGTCTCAATTAGGGTCCACCTTAACTAAACGAATCATGGCCGGCGACAAACACAAATCCTCCGCCGCCGCCACCACCACCACTACCACCGTCAACCGCACGCCACCATCCTCATCCAAACCACCTCAATCATCCTCCACCCCCAACTCCCGTCACCAAAACCCATCCAAACCCTCCCCCAAACCCGGTTCACAACCCGGTCCGAAACCCTACCCCACCCAAAACCCAGCCCAAAACCAATTCCGCCACCAACCCGAACCTCCCCAACCACTTCCGCCACCGTCATACGGATTCCAAATGCTGGACCGCCGTACCATCGTCCTCGCCGACGGTTCCGTCCGCTCTTACTTCGCTCTTCCCCCCGATTACCACGACATCCCCCCGCCCCGACTCCGCTTGCTCGCTCCCGATCATCATCCATTGAAGCGCAAATTTGATGACGATAGGGATCGGGATCGGGAAAGGGAACGGGATTGGCAGAAGCAGCAGGTTCTCCAATATGGTGGTAATAATGGGCCTGCTCTTGGGCCTGGGCCTGGTCCGAGTAGTAGTAGTCCGTTTAGACCGTCTAAGGTTGGGAAATTCGATGGCGGAGGTGGGGGAGGGGGTGGGATGAGGGTTGATCCAGCTGTTATTAAGGCGTTTCTGCGATTTGTTAAGGTGATTTATGAGAATGGTGATTTGAGACAGAAATTGTTGGATAATGGGAAGCGTGGTCCGGTTCAGTGTCTTGCTTGTTCTGGGTTAGTCAGTCGTCTTTCTCTATTATTTTTTGCGGATTATGTTTGTTTTTATGCTTACATTCGACCCCCGCCCCCCCTAACTCGCATTTTGGTGTAGTTGTTGTTGTTGCTTTGTAGATTGTATCGTTGTTTATGCTTGTAGTCTCACCGTCCCAATCATTTGTTTTATCCGTGATTAAAATACCCGGCTAAAAAAGTAAATAATTGATTGAGATAGAGGGAGTAGAAACTAGAAACGTCAATACTTTCATTACAATAGATTTTCCTTAGGTTTGTTAACTTCTGTAATGGTCCTCGTAGCTTTTGAAGAATTAGTCGGCAACAATTGATTGAGACAAAGGGAGTAGAAACTTAAATACTTTCATTGTAGTGGATTTTCTTTAGGTTTGTTAATGTCTGTAATGGTCCTCGTAGCTTTTGAAGAATTACTTCATGACATTGTTGGCTTCTTATTTGTTCGTTTCTGACATCCATTAGGATGCTGATAGCCCGATAAATGTTTGCTCTTAACAAAGGGTAAAAGGTTTGTATCTTTTGAGGTTGATAGGTCAGATTTTAGCATGGTTGAGTCTTTACGTACCCACTTAGGTTGAACATTGTTTTCGTTAGGCATTTGTTTTGTTATTGATACACTATAGTCCCGTCCAGATGGACTTGGATATGGAACCGCAGGAACTTTGTAAAAGATTGTTGCTTTAGAAAAAACTATGGAAATGTCGTTGACTTATTCAGCTAATACTGGCAGTGCCAGTCGCCAAATGGCAAAGACATTTATGTCATGTGGCTTTTGGATTTAATTTACTTACCTGTGATATAGAGGAATTAGTTTTATGCAGTCATCTTGTTTACTAGAAAGTTCTCCAGGTTTTGGCTTTGCCATTTGTAGTTCGATTTTGGCGTATTTTCTCAAGGACTTCTACTTGTTTTAATGTGGGAGTTATGCTATGATAAATACCCTTGGTCCTTTGATCACTTTTGGACCAAAAGCTTCCTCGATGTTGTATTCTCTTTCTTGTTTCTATAGCTGCTCTTCTGTGATACGTAGTGTTTCACTGTATGACATACTATATGACAAACTATATGACAATGGCGTCATTTTAGTAAATTTCTACGAATTGTGTCGTCGTGCAAAGTTTGAATGAGAAACACTTCCTATGCCTTTTGAATATCTTTGGTGTTCCCTTCATTACTTTCATCAGGTAGTTTAGTGGAGTGTAAATATCTAAGTTCTCTTTGTTGTTCCTGTTGGTAATGGCCTTTTATATAACTTATAGCGTACATTTTTGTATCGTATCGTAGATTTGTGATTGTAGATAGCTTATAAAGTGAGAATAGATAAGGAAAGATTGTTGAAAGACTTATTATCGTGTTTCTCGAAGAAGGTTGGTGGCTCTCTTAAAACTCCTTGCCTTAAGCCATATAGACTCTTGTTTGGTTCCTATTATGCTCTCTACATGGCTTTTGACGTTGCTTTTATAGATCTTTAGCAAAGATTCAACATCATTGTGGATTTGGGTCTCTTGAGTGTCACTTATGATTTATTTAATGAAGAGTTTGCCTGATGGTCTTGGAACTGCTATTTCAATTCCGATTTTTTTTTTTTTTTTATGGGGGCTTCATTGTCCTTCAATTTTTGTCAACTTAGGAGGCCACTATGAGCCAGCTATTTTTAGTAATGTGACCGATGAGTGTGTGTGTGTGTGTGTGTGTGTGTGTGTGGGGGTATGTGTGTGTGTGTGGGTGGGTGGGTGTGGGCACAGATAAGCATCACTTGAAGCCAATTTCCTTGTCATAGCGATTGAGGCTCATAATTTGATGTCAAGAAGCATAAGGGATGTCAAATTTTGGAGTTTCTAAAGTTCTTGTGAACTTTTCATAATGCATCTTCTCGTATATCACTTCTATAGCGTTAGTGAACTATAATTGATTACATGCTTAATTTTGTTTGATAGAAGTTTGCTCATGGTATTTGCTAAACTTCGATGAATTGTGA
Organism: Silene noctiflora; assembly: GCA_009801015.1. Classification (NCBI taxonomy): domain Eukaryota; kingdom Viridiplantae; phylum Streptophyta; class Magnoliopsida; order Caryophyllales; family Caryophyllaceae; genus Silene; species Silene noctiflora. The sequence goes on from VHZZ01000015.1 coordinate 426,691, forward strand.
GCTATTCGCGTATATCTCTTCTACGTAGCACTATCTTTTTCTTATAGAATACTTTACTAAGTGTGTATCTTATATCTGTATGACATATTTGAATACACAGACAATGAATTAGCACCCATGAGGTAGAGGCGTGATGAACATATAAGCAGTGAAATAAAACGTTGATTACTTTGGACTTAGTTTCTTGTATAATGTTGTTTTTAATTTAAAATCCTATTCAGCGTGTAGGGTTTTAATGGCTACCTTAAAGCCTTGAAGTCCCTTTCCATCATTGTCATATTTGGAATTCTGTATCAGGCTTCCGATTTTGCTTTCATGCTATATTGTATTGTAGTGTAAGGCAAGCTCTTAGTTTTGAGCATCGTCTGGTGTAGGGTTAGAATATCATCCTCTTCTCAAAGCTCAGTGAGCACCAGCCAATAAAGCTTTGAGTTGTGTCTAGTGCAATCCATGCATAATGCTCGGACATAAGGTGCAACAAGGGATGTGCACTCCTGTGCAAAACTGCAAATTTCATTTTTTTCCTTAATTCTTATATTTTGAAATTCTTCTCTTTTCCCCATTATCTTTTTATGTCTTAGCCCTCTTCTAAATAAGAGCATTGTCGCACAATATTATCTAATGAAAAATATAAATTTGTTTGCAAAAATGGGATGCCTTGTGTACATGTAGCAGGCTCCTCACTTCACTCTCGAGCCTCATTGTCACTGGCCTTTATTGTATTAATTTCCGTCACTCCTTTTAAAATTAAGCTGTGATTTCATGAGTTCCTAGGATAATGCCTGGATAAAATATATGTGAAAGGAAGATGTTTAGGGTTCATTGCTCTTAAAGTTAGTGTTCATTAGCAACCTTTAGCTCTCTGTGTTTCGGCCTTGCTGGTTTTCTTAAAGATTCCATCAAAGGTGTTGGATTCTGCTGTAATCCTCCATCTAGAAGACTTTTGACTTCTTTGTATCTTCAGTCTTTCCTATTTTTTCTATGTATTTCTGAAACAGCTTACAGCATCTATTGTAGTTGGGGGATTACTTAGATCTGCAGGTATTGCTGTACTCAGGCTATGCCTATTTTTTACATTGTTTTCCCTTAAACCTTTGATCTTAGTTATTCTGCAATATGTTTATATGGTGTGTATCGAGGGAGGAACCATATACGCTGAGCTGTTTGACTTGTCGCTTCCATACAACTTATTGTAATGGAATCTCAAACTTAGTGTGCATTCTTTTGCCTTTCACATAGACATAGACCTTGGCAATGTAGTTCAATACTTCAGCGTGCTTATAATAGTATCCTGCTGTTACTCGTGTTGAAAATCAAACTTGTAATGCATGAAGCAAACCTGACAAACTGACACAGGTCTTGCTCATTGAGTGGGGTCACAATAATTTTATGTTTCTGTATAAAATAGTATGCCTACTTTAGATGTTTGGCAGTGTTTAATGTCTCATGTCATCTTTCTTATTTATATTTAACATAAGCTCAGTAGCTTCTGCACTTATTTTAGCTGTCTTTGTCATTCTTCTGTAGGGGTTCCTTAGCTTCCTTACTCACCTTCAGGTCGACATAGATTGACGTCTGTTTCAAATATTTATTCCATGGGAATGTTTAGATTGCTAATGGGGAAGTTTTACTTCTGTGAAAATCCCTCGATACATTCCACACTAACTTAAAGCCTTGAAGGAGGTGTAGTAGGTGGTGTGCATGTATCTTAATCTGCACCTATTATAAGCTGTTCTTTTGCGTGAATGAATCTTTTGTTATGAATTTTGGTGGAATAAAGCAAAAGGGCTAGTTAAACAAGACTTGCTTTTTTTTCTTTTCTTTTTTTTTTTTACTGTGAAATGACTGTCATTCAATATGATTCGCGACACAACTTTTATTATGGGTCATTAGAAAGGCTCCTTTCTGTGCCATTCTATGTTGACGACACAAGGGCAGGCTGTCTTTTGCGAGAGCCCTTAGGCATTGAGATAACGGTTTTTTTAGATTGATTTGAAAAGTTCAGAGAATATGTAAACAAGAACATAAGTAATTAAGTATGTGTTGTCCAACACTGTTGGTATTGGAAATTACAGGTCTTCTAAACATTTCCCAGATGTGCATTCTCTTGTAATGCACACGCACAAGCCAGATAATGCAGATTCACAGGTGGATCACTTGGGTCTACACAGAGCTCTGTGTGCCCTAATGGGTTGGAATTGCATGAGGGCTCCTGACAATTCAAGGATGTATCAGTTTCTACCCGCTGAAGATGCTGCTGCATTCCAAGATGATTTGATCATGTGGCCTCCTACGGTCATTATACATAACACAAATACCGGAAAGGGTAAAGACGGGCGCATGGAGGGTTTGGGAAATAAGGCCATGGATAGTAAACTTAAAGGTAAGATTCACAATTCTTTGATTTGGATTATGATGAAATAAAGCAAAATCACTCACTTAACTTGTTGTGCCCCTTTTATTGTTAAGTCAGTCATTTGATGCGGTGCTCGACACAATTCACTATGGGTCATCCGGAAACAATCTCCTTGTGTTATTAGCATAGGGGAAAGGCATAAGGCTGCATTTATCTCAACCCTGCCATTTGCGAGAGCCCTTGAGGCATTGGGTATTGTTAATGTCGTAGTTAAGTTAAGACGTATAATACACCCTTTATTGCATACAGCAAATATTCTATGTCAGCAAGGGTCAGGAAGCTCTTTGATACGTCCTTATCTACTGCGCAATTATATAGTTAAATAGATAGGCTTCTTGGGAATCTGCATCAACCAACATGTTCCTTAGACAACTTTGATTTAGAGAAGTTTTTACAATTTGTATTTAGTTCTCTCCTCTGATTCACGAGGTACAGGAAGTTTTGGTATGTTTGGGCTATAAACTTACTCATACTATCTGGGTTTCTTGTTTATTGCTAGCATTTAAGAGAGCGAAAGGTTGATCATTGTTTTAGAATATCTTATTAGATAGAAGCCGATGGTGTTTCAGAGTGGTTTTTTGAGAAGGAACTTATATGTGTGAGGCTTAATACATATGATCTCGAATCTCTGTCAACTCCCCCCCCCCCCCTAGATGGTTCCTCATGCTTTTTCATTTGTTGCTCACTCTAGTTTTATTCCCTTTTGCATCTCCTCTGAGTTATCTTTCCTAAGATTTTCTCTCTTAAACTTCTTTCCTCTAATTTTCTCTTTGTTTTATCCTTTAACTGATCCTGAAACAATTTTAGACTGGCTTCACCAAGATGGTGTGCCAAACATCTGGGATTTGATGACATTATTTCTTCACCAAAGTGTGTAGAATTAGCTTGCATTTCTGATTTGTGTCCTTTTAGGGATACCTTTTCAAATTCGCATTAACTAGAGGTCCCCTGTCCTTAACACTTGCAATGCAGTTTTTGGCAATGACAAGTATATTCAGTGTCAGATTCGTTAGCAATAGTAGAGTGTGTATGTATACAGTAATGCAATTATGATTTTCTGTAAAGCAATAGACACAAGTATTAAAGGAACTTTAAAATCATGTCATCTCTTAGGGCATGTTATTATTGACTTGGTCTAGCTGGACATTCTTCTCAGTTTCTATATGTTTATTTCAACTTCGTTTTGGTATTTTTTTTTTTTTCTGTTTAGAAATTTACTGAATTCCTCAGTTGGGAGGAGGTAGAAGGGTTGGTAGTTATAGCTTTATATATTGTCATGTCAATAATTATAATTTGGGGAAGCATTTCATTGTATTAAAATTGTTGTCCTGGAAGGATGAGAATCATGTATACCATGATGATGTTCCGTTTCTTGTCGCATATACTAATCTTCTGCAACATCTTGACCCAAAATAATCAAACAAAATTAAAGTCAATATGGTGATTTTAAGGTTTATATGTTACTATGTGTTTGTAAAAAACGGAATATAGTGGGGAATAGATGGTCGCCATTTGGGGCACGTGATCTGCATGAAGTGACTCTTTTAATGATGATTTCCCCTCACTAGGTATCCAAGGGTTTACGCATAGTTAATCATGGGTTTATTTCTAACTAGTTTAGATCCCATGCAATTGCATGGTTTTTTTAAAGAAGAGATATTTAAATGAAAAAAAAATTAGAGCTCAGTATTACATTTTTATGTAAACGTTAAAACATGTTATTAGTATTATATAAATGAGAAAGAAAATTAAAGCTCTACATTACATTTTTTTGCGAGACGTTAAAACATAACCCTTTTTCATTTTTGTAATCGATTGATTCTTTTAATCAAACTATTCGAGTTTTAGGGACATAACATTATTTTAAATAAAATACATACGCTTTTTTTTTTTTTTATGTTTTTCTAATTTTTCAAACTGTGGTTTATATTTTTAAAATTTGTAACACTTATAATTTATTTATTATGATACTTTTTCTATAAACAAAACTTATTTTTAACACTCGTATTTATCTTGATTTATATAGGGTATCATTATCAATTTTGAAAAAAAAAAAAAAAATAAGGGTGTCATGGCCATTAATACTATTTAATATTTTTTAAAAAAAAAATTACAAAATCCATTTAACTCTAATTTTCATATGTTTCCTCATTAATGGAGAAATTTGTAGCACCCATAAATACATTTGTTTCCTTATATAAGTATGAGTGTATTTTGGAGGGAAAATTATGGATAGACTTATTCTTTTAGTTTATGGGGATTTGAAAGACAATCTTTATGAATTGTTGCTTAGTCGCCTTTATCCCCTTTTTTAGTTAGTAAGCTTTGCTTTTCAACTAAGTGGGTGATGTTTCACATTACGCGAGCACTTGGTTCATTTGGTCTATTCATTTTGTGTGGTTTCTTCTTGCAAAGTGTATTTGCATTTTGTCTCATTACGTGACTTGAATGTTTATATTAGTATAGATTTTAAAAAAAATACTAAAATTTTGTTGGAAATATGTTTTAACTAAGATAAAATTGTGAAACTTCTGTAACGTGCAAGTTCAGTTGAGTGACCTGTTTTCATAATTGACATTACCTGGGTTTAATATTTTCTTTTCTATGATTCATCAGTTATGGCTACAGCTTCACCATTGTTTTTTAGGTTATCTGATAATATGATGTCTGTTCTTTTGTTACTGATTGTGGCTGCAGACTGCAGTGATGGTTACAATGTTGCGGTATCAGGATGTATCATCCGATGCAGCTGCTACCGCCTACCCGATTTCAAAAATGTTTAACCGATTGTGTTATGTTTGAAATTTTTTGGAAATTTCAAGTCCGAGTTTCTTTCCATGTCAGTAGTCTATGCCGTGTTTTCCTTTTTTCCCCTCTATAAACTCACGGAAATATCAGTATAAAACTATAAAACAATGATATGAAGTTTAGATTGTCATTGCCTTAATAATAACATCCTCTGAAAGTAGCGTTATATAATGGTAAATAACGTAATGGTAGCCTGCATTCTGCAGTTAGTAACCATCTAGGTAGCACCAAAACGGACACGGACATGGACACGGACACGTGATACGGCATCCCATGAAATTTAGGACACGGGACACGCTATTTAAATTAAATAAAATATATATTTTCTGGTAATAAATAACGTATGATTTCATATTTTTAATGTATTTTATATTAAATTTACATAAGTGAAGGTAGAATTTGAGCTTGACTATAACTAATTCTCATTTCCCACCCAAACCCATCTTATAATCAATCTCTTTTGACATTTTATTCCTCGTCTAACTATAGGCGTGTGTCCGACGAGTGTCGGGTGTCCAGGTGTCCGACACGGTGTCGGATACGGGGCGGCTAGTTGGGAGGAGTGTCTGTGCTACCTAGGTAACCATCATAAAGTTACTCAACAAGGGCATGTTTATAATGTGGCAGTTAGTTGTCCTAGTGGCTACTATTTTTTTGGCTGATTAGCAAGAAACAGTGATGCTACTGCGTGAAGTGTGAACTTGAGGGTTCTTCTAATCTTCTCTATTTTTTGTCTTCTCTATTTGGGTGATGGCAGTCAAACGAAGTTTACTTCTCCTTCAGAAGTAACAACAAATGACTCCATTCATCTTATCTGATTCTCTTATTCTAGTTTAAGATTTCTTTGTGTACTTCATTTAAGGGTATTCATTCTATATTGCATCAAGAAATTTATATGCAGGCCTATATAATAAATAAATAAATAAATAACTTTTATGTGTTGGAAGAATGGAGAAAGTTTGTGCTGTGGTTATGGTCAAGGATTCTCTATACTCAAATCGTTTGAATGTTATATGGTGTAGCGGTTGGTCTTAATTGAGGTGTGAATGTGGGATAGAATAATTTATCTGCTATGGTTTATCTGATTCCATAGCGAACCGACTAGACTGTATATCTGTTATAATACAAATTCTGGCCTGACGTCCGTGTGTATTAGACTATTGGAGAGGTTTTACTCTTTGAAGGGTTCAGGTAAGGGGACATATCCGAAATGTGTTTACTCTGAATTACTGAAAGAATTCTGTTTGTCGGTGCAACGTGCAAGATTATGATAACCTAGCGAGTCAGAAGCTTAGAATTCTTACCGATGCTTTCATCAAATGTTTTTTGGTATTCGGTATTCGTTATGAGAGTTTTGGTAAATGATAATGCAATGTTTCAGTTTTCTGGATTCTTTCATCTTAGTATTGTTATTAAAAAGTTGTAGGTAAAACATTGGTGTACGTGTACCCCAATATCATTCAAATGGGATAAAATTACTTTCTAAGGTCTGAAATTCTAGCTGATTTTCAATGTTTGTAATAGCCATTTTCTTTTTATGGGCTCTTTTCTTTAGTTTTTTTATTTTTTTTTAACAAAAACATGTTTTTCCTAATATTTCTTCCCTAGAATAGCGAGTAGTGTAGATTAAGCTGCAAAAATATCTATAATGTCAGTATTTTGATTTATAGGTTGTGCAACCGATTTTTTCATGCTATTTTCTTCTTGTGGTGTTGTGTAATGAGAAATAGCTGGCTAGGGCATTAAGCTTCTAACTAGACAATGAACTACAGTTTATTCTCGTGGGAATTGCTCTCACTGCGACATTAACTTTTTCTTTGACACTGTTAAAATTTATATTCTTCCATTGTTAACACTTGACTATTTTTCCAGACCTTGGATTTTCTGGAGGTAAGTCCAAGTCCTTGTACAATAGAGAAGGTCATCTCGGGATCACTCTTATCAAGTTTGGTGGTGATCAGTTGGGCTTGAAAGAGGCCATGCGTTTATCTGATCACTTTGAGAGGGATCGCCATGGGCGTAGAGATTGGACTCGCGTACAATCAACTGGGGCTGGCCAGAATGACGAAAACAACCCCAATCTCGTGATGGTGGATAAGAGGACTGGGGAAAGGACAAGAATACTTTACGGTCATCTTTTGACAGCATCAGACCTAGACAAAGTAGATCCAGATACACGAAAGAAGGCTGTCATAGAAAGCAAACTCGAAAAATTGCATGCTTCCCAATAAACTCATGTAAGTTTCCTCTGTGTATCTAGTTAATTTAATGGATATGCCATGGGTTGATGTTTATACCAAAAGGGGCTCTTGTTTGCAAGCAATATTTACCTTGTGTGTTAACTGTGTAGAACGACCACAAATTGATTTATGCGTGTTACAGTGGCAAATCTCTCGTTTACATGTAAAAACACCAGTATAAGAAATTGGTCAACTGGTAAATTAAGAACTTGGTATTAGAAAAAATGTGCCTTTCCCCTCATTGTAATTTCTGTTTGCACGACCGTTTCTATCCAAGTTTTGTGTTATTGTCGTCGATACAGACTCTAAAAGCCTTCCAATATACTCATCCTCCTTGTAATTTCTGTTTGCTCATTTTTCTATTTTTCTAGTATTTTTCTATTTTCTTCTGATCTCTTTTTCTTTACCATCTTATACATGTATCATGTTTGCTCTTATTTTATTCATAATTTTCGTTATTTTTATTTCTTTTTGGGACTAAGGTGGTGTTGCTTTTGTTATTGTAAATCAGATGTCATTTGAGCACTAGAGACGGAAGAACCGCTGTTCGGGTAATGAGATTATTTTTTCGGAGTGGTGGACTGTTACCTGCCAAAATTAGCATTATGTCAACTGTGACAATTGATGGAGGCCTTTTTTTTTGAATTGTTTCCCTTTTATATGATACTAATTGCTTCATGCCTAAGGGCTAAGGCTACACATGAAGTATACTTCCGGTACAATTGTTTTTTGTGTATGACTATTGGATTTCCAGTAAATGGGAAATTATAATGCAAATTCGAGCTTCACTGTACAGGATTAGACTTCAATTGTATTCCGTGAATAGAAGGGAAGTTCGCGATTTTCACTTTTCCTTTTCTATATTTTCGCATTTTGAGGTATGCCAGCCGACCCCAAATCATTTTGGGATTAAGGTTCTGATGTTGGTGGTGGTGGTGAAGCTTTCCTGGGAACGGATCTTAGATGGGCTAAAGAGGTGTTTGAGTGTTCAACTCCCTGATTTCTTCAAAAACTGTCCATACAGGTTTCGCCCATATAGAGGCATAGAATAATTTTGTCGGAGGTTGAAGGGATTTTGAAGTCGAAAACGTTAATAACAGATTCATAACCTCAATAGATTCATCACTAAATGTTGCAGAACAGATGAGCCTCGTGACTGTCGTTCCGATTTCTGGTAAAGTTACTATGGTGACATAAATTTGGGAATCAATTGAATACATAAATTCCTACAAGGAAAACACAGAACCAAAATGGATAACTTCAGAAAAAACGAAGTAACTAGTATTGCTTAAAACCGTCTTAACCTTATAAAATCGCTGCTAACTGTCGAAATCAGTCATTAGCAGTAGCAAGCTGAAGAGACAGTAACTCCTCTTCAGGAATAACTTTAACAGTACAATCAGAAAGAGGATAAGCAACACACATCAGAGCATAACCTCTTTCAATAACATCATCACTCAGCATTCCTTCACTCTGATCAACATTTCCTTTTATAAGCTTAGCAGGGCAAGTCATACATACACCAAGCTTACAGTCATGTGGAATGTCGAGGCCGCTATCGAGCGCTTTCGACAGAATGCTTTCGTCTGGGTCTACCTCCAGCTCTGTTGTATCACCATCGTGCTCGATCACCACTTTGTATGAGCATACCAGGGAGGTTAATGATTGTTGTCGCGATACGGGTCGAGGAAAGTGTAGGTAGGGAGTTGGGTGGGGTTTGGTTTTGGGTTGTTTTGGGGTTGTGACTGTTAATGGAGATGGTGGAGTGAAGGGTAAGGAAGCCATTGTTGATAGGGAAGGAAGTAGGATGTGGGAGGATAAGGTGACTGACTATCCTTAAATATGGCCTCTTGGTCTGCCTAATTTTTGGTTGAAGATAAATACGTCAGTCTTCAATTAGAACGCGTTAAATTGATAGATGAGCCAAGAGAAAATTATATAGAGAATGACAAGCTTTTGTCCATTTATATATATAGAGAGAGTAGTATTTCACCCTAAAGCTGGCAAATAAGGATACGACACGAACCTCACATAAAATTAACGGGTTTGGATTGAGACTTAATGAACCATTTGTTTAAGTCTGTAAATACGACACAAATGGCCTGTTTACTAAATTAATTCTAATTTTTCTTAATCCTTCATAAGATAAATATACTTCCACTTTCCAAATTTGACATGACACGAAAACACGACACGAACCTGACATGAAATTAATGGGTTAGGATTATGGCTTGATGACCCATTTATGTAGGTCGACACGAACACGACTCCGACTCCAAATTTAATTGGGATAGATTTAGGTTGAGGGATTCGTGACCTTTTTATATTTAACACGAACGAACCCAGCACAACACGATCTCTTTATCAAGCCTATTTACTCGTTTTAGATTTAAAACGGATATAAGTAAACCAGCTATTTTTTGAGCCAACACTAAAACACTAAACAACCTTCTTCTCGCTACAATTGGAACTCCAACCCTAGAGCAACCCTAATTTTCTCTCCGATTTCATTCAACATCAGGTAATCAATTCGTTGCTCTTCTCTACAATCGATCTTTGTTGTTTCCCCAATTCATTTGTTTTGTGATTGATTAATTGTATTTTCAATGCCTGATTAATTCTGCTGATATACTACTACTAGTATGGATTTTTAATTTACGAACAACGATCTCGATTCAGGTGATTTGAATATGAATTTTTAGGAATTTATGGAGTATTATATGATGAGCAAATGTTATATGTGCCTTAATTATTTACATGATGAATTTGTTTTTTGAGTTAGAAAATTGAGTGTGAAGTTGATTTATATGTGGGGTTGCTTTGCAAATGGTTGTCATGTTCAATGTTCATGATGTATTTTGAGCTTCATGACGCGTCGGTCTTTTAGAAGTTGACACTTTTGTGATTTTAGCAGAGTAAGAGTATCACTTTGTATGGATGATATAATTAGTGGTGCATGGTTGAGGGATTTGGTAAACGAGCGGGGAGGGGAGGGGAGGGCAAGTACATTAGACGAAAGGGTAAGGGAGGCGAGGAAAGGGGTCCAATTTGTTTGGTTAGATAACATAATATGTGGAGGGAAAAGAATCGGGAAAATAATGATTCCTTTCTTTTAAATAAACAAAATCCATTTCGAAGTTGAAGATTCATAGGAAAGTTCTTTTACTCTCACCCAAGTCGTTCCATAGAAAACAGTTTATGAAAATATACTGGAAATGTGGCATGAATGTTTGGTTTCGTTATTAGTAAACTTTAGGATTCAGAATAGAACATTAATCTTGCTGTTGAATTTTCATTCTAGCCAATGTTTTATATTTACAAGAGTTTACATAACAGAGCTGATTAGTTCTCGACTGGTGAGGGGATTGTGGGGGTCTTCATTTTTCTGAAGCTGGCTTCTGGGTTATATTTTTGGCCTTGTATAATCCTAAAGTTGCTGGCTCTGCAGAAAATTGGCTAGTAAAGCCGTGGGTCACAGGAGAGAGCCAATTTCGAACGATTTCCATTATCAGTACGTAGTAGCCGTCTCTGCGACTCGTCAGTCTTGTAAAATGATAGTAATGAAAAGATTTGCTGCTTCAAGTTTCTTTGCAAATCCTCGTTTAGTTTTGTGGTTTTGCAAATATGCTTCACAAAGCCTGCCATCTTTGAATACGGATCAGGGTACTTCTGATCAGCTTATGTCAGCTGGTAAAAGTGATCTTAATAGTAGGAGTTATCTTGGGGCACAAGGTTCGCCCTCATTTTGGCAAAATCGTTCACAACTTGATATCAGTCAGATCGAGGTTGTTGATTCAGATGCTTGGTCAGTTTCTTCGTGTGTAGCCTCTGTCTCAAAGGCTGCACAAGAGGCCTCCCAATCCAGATTGATTGGTTTGGAGGAAGTAGGTGATGGGGTTTCTCTGGTTCCTAAACAAATTGAGAATGATCCTGATATTGATGATGTTGAAGACTTGAGAATTCGTGGGAAGTTATTTTACAAGGTAGAACAACGCTCAATGGAGTTTGATGAATACAAATTTGATTTCCATGGAAGTAAATTCAAATCCAAAAATAAGAACAGGATAGAAAGTGAGAAGAAAGAAGATCTGAGATGTGACTTGACTCGAAGTGGTCAGACTTCTTTGAAGAGTAAGGAAGGTCAACAGACGATCAGCAAGAAGGGAAACTTAAAAGACAGGCCTTTGGTGAATGCAGAACGGCTTGCTAAGACTATTAAAGAAAAATTTGTTGTTTGTACTCCTGACGAGCGATCTTCTGTAGGGAAGAAGCTGAGAAATCCTACTTTTAATCAACTCACTGGGCCTTACCATGAACCCTTTTGTCTGGACATTCATGTATCGAAAGGCTCAGTCCGTGCCGGTGTGGTCCACAGAGTAACCAGCAAGGTTGTTATTGTTGCTCATTCAATTTCGAAAGACATGAAGTTTGAGCTAGGGTCTACAAAGAGTGTAGCTGCTGCCACTGCTGTGGGCAAAGTTCTAGCTCAACGAGCTTTGGAAGACGATATTCATGATGTGATTTATACACCAAGGAAAGGAGATAAGTTGGAGGGAAAACTTCAGGTTGTGCTTCAAGCAATGAAGAGTAATGGACTTAATGTGAAGCTAAAGCTAAAACAAAGGAATCCAAACAAAGCCATTGGAAGGCCTGACACCTATCGTTCATGACAGGGATAAATAATAATTTAGCCGTCAACTGGTAGGCCTCTCACTTTTACTTGGTGAGCTTGAAAAATTCAATGAATGAAAAGTCAGAGAAGTTTTTGCATGCCTGTCAAATAGATAGCATGTTATGATAGATGTTGATTAAGGATAAATGATAGAAATTATGTCTTACGACAAAGAAGGTTTTGTAAAGAGATACAGTTGATTATCCTGTAAGCAGGGGTTTTGGTGCTAAATATCCTAAGCTATAACTTTTGGCTTTAGTGTGCCTAACTTGAATTTTGTGGCCCATGGAGAATCCCTTGTTTGCTCTTTTAAGAGAAGTATCAGAATGGTATGGTTCGGGTACACAGATTCCATATCCTTACTCTCAGAGGTCGTGTCAGTTACGGCATGGTCCGAAAATGTGAAGAGTCGAAGTAACAAAGAGGACTAATCGTATGTTGATGCTAGTGTCTTAGCCGAGCCTGTTCGCTGTTTCTGTTAGTGTAGCCGCATTTTTATTCAGTGCGCTTGTAAAATGTAATACTTAGTTATTTTGCATTCTGCTAGAGAGATAGTGCCCTTAGTTTGGACCTTTGATACATGGCTTACTATATTTGTGCTCATGGCGTTTGAATGTTAAGTGAAGTTTTGCTCTGTTAGCTCTCCCTGCTTTGATGTCATTTGCTCTTTCCTGTGTGCTTACTATTACTACTTGCTGAAACTGGTCAATGTTAAGTGGAGTTTTGGCTTTTTGGCTTTGTTCGCTTTGAGGTCATTTTCTTTCTTGTGTGCTAGTATTAACTTGCCGATACCCATAATGGTCAATGTATTTTCCTTTGTGCTGCATCTAACTCATGTGATTTCTGCTTGGCCGACGAGGGTATATATTAGCTGCTCTTTCTGATTTACATTTGTTTCAGTATTTTATTATTTTCAAGAGTGAGTGGTGATTCTGAAAGAATTACGTCTAGCTAGTTATGGTATCAGAATGCTTGATAGTCGTTTGGTTCTTAATGCATGGAAAGCATGTCCATTTTTGCTGAGCAGTCCACTAAAATTTGAATTTATGTTTGCTATTTGCAGGAAATGGCCAGCAGAGAACCAGTCAACGAACAGGCGGTTGCTAACAGGTATGCCTCTATGAAGTCGGAACTTAATCAGATTTATTCAAGAATTACGGAACTTGAGATGGAAGTAAGCGAGCATACGTTGGTGATGAATGCCATTCAACCACTGGATCCCTCAAGGAAATGCTTTCGTATGATTGGAGGTGTGCTGGTTGAAAGAACAGTCAGGGAGGTCTTACCAGCTGTTCAGCGGAACAAGGAGGGTCTGGAGGAGGTCGTTTCTAGGCTTAACGAGACTCTTGAGAAGAAGAAGCAAGAAATCACTGATTTTGAAGCCAAGTATAAAATTAGAATCCGTAAATCCGATAATGATGTCAAGGACGGAAGTAGCGTCAAAGAAGGTTCGGCCCAGGGCGTTCTTGTTGGCCCAGCTTAGCCTCTTCTTCATAGTAGATGTGGTAATCAGGACATGTGTGGATTTTCAAACTTAGTCTCTTCTTTGTCAATTGTCATTTCGGTGTCATATTTTTCATTCGGTGTGGAGGGAGACGCCAGTACACCACTCCACGACTTTATTAGCTCGGCTATATGTGAATCCTTTATCAGTCTTTGTGTTCTCTGCTGTCTTTGAAGGAAATGGTTACATTTGTTCTTGTTAGATAAGAAAGGAATGTTACCCAAAGGTTTCGAGCTTATGTTTGCTTATCAAATACTGGTCTATTTGTGCTACTTCTATTCCAAACTAGTGACTAAAAGATTTAGCAGTTTTTCCCTTTGTTTGCGATTGAACTGATTGCTTATCAAATACTGGTCTATTTGTGCTACTTCTATTCCAAACTAGTGACTAAAAGATTTAGCAGTTTTTCCCTTTGTACGCGATTGAGAACTGAATTAACCGTATGTTATGCTTTGAAGAAGTGAACAAGCTTCTGTGTTTGTTGTGTTTAGCTCATTGTCATATTCCTGCTAGTGTTGCTAAACACGGTTTCGTTGTTAAATAACCACTCTTAGGATTGATTACTAGTGAAGTTACTGTGTCCTGTTCGTCTGTTCTCCTGTAAAACCGTAATACAATCATACACGATACACCAATCAAGTAATCAATCCCGAAACCTTTGGCAACATACCAATTCTTGTCATTTGAATCAAAACTGTGTAAACCAAGCAAGTAATTCAAGTGACAACAATGTATTTCTATCTACCAACACCAAAAAAACGACGATTTACAGAAGAACAGAGTTTCACAATTCCTCGAATATCTATAGGGAAATGATAACGCCAAAGATGCACGTAATCTGTTACTCTGCTCAACGGTATTGGGAAACGAGATACGAGCAGCCGAGCCGAATTACATTAGCCAGCAAAGAAATCCTGAACACCTTTACCAACAAAAACCTGATCAGAAAGCTCAGCTAAAACAGCATTAAGAGTAAGCAATACGATACTCGAACCCGCAATTACAGCAAGAACAACACCAGTAGTTCCCAATACTTTCCCAAATTGCGGCCATTCAATTTGCCCTATTTCCTCCACCACCCCATTCCAAAACTCTCCAACTCCGCCTCCGCCTCCGCCTTCTGACCGCTCCTTCATCGCCTTCTTTATCTCCTCCCCCACCTCCGACAGCCTGTCCGCCTCAGACGGCGGGACTTCCGGAGTTGTCGCCGGAGTGTCGGCGTCGTTATCGGTTTGCGCGCCGTTTTCGGTGGCGCGGGTTAGGAAATGATGACGGTTTTTAATGGAGAGAGTTAAGGGTTTGAGACGGAGAGATTGGGAATGCGGTTGGAGATGGTGGGAGAGTTTATTAGGGGACGAGGAATGGAGAGGGGAGAAAGGGAGATGGAGTGGTTTAGGAATGGTAAGCGCCATTTTCATGGTGGTGGTCGATGGTGTTGTGAGATGGGATAAGGAGGAGACTTATGGATTGTGGATTGATGTTGACACTTTTTAGTGCAGACCACGGATCGGATATCAGATTTAAAGTAGTAGTTTGGATTCAAATTAATGTTTTGAATATCCAAAATAATCAGATCGGATGCGAATATACATATTTTGGAATTTTCTTTAAAATTAAGTTGGAAAAACAATCATATTCATCGTTTTACATGATGATTTTCTTTGGTATTCTTATTCAAATGTTCTCGACAGAAAACTTAAGTATCACTTACATATTTCTCTAATATTTTAAACTTTAATTAAGTTGTTGTATCAGATAAAATTATATTTTCTCGAAATTATACTAAAAAGCTGTATTTTCGGATCAGATCAGATATCTAAATGTTTTAATTATAGTATCCATATCTAAACCAAAACCAAATATTTCGGATCTGGTATCCGAACCAAACTTAACTTTCGGATCGGATATCCAAAAATTCGGATACAAATCGGATATCAGATCAGTTTTGATAATCAGATTTTTTTGACACATCCCACATGTCTTGATTTTCGAGTAGTTAACCTGATAATACATGATTTGTAAACTATTCTTGTTAATTAGGTCGAGTGCGGGTTGGTTTAGTTTGGACTTGAGTGATTTTGAGTTTGTAAGAATCCAATATAGGTTACATCGGTCCAGGTCATTTTCCTGCTTATTATCTTTGTTTACATATTCCTTTTTGAGTGACTTTTACCTCCTTTTTTTCAGTCTTTGTGTCAAAAGTAAAGGTAAACAAATGAACGGGACGGAAGGAGTGTTTATGGATAATAATCAATGGTAATAATAAATATTTGGGTCTTAGTTGCAATAAATGATAGATCATTTAGAGTCAAGCTCAGGTAATCAATTTCGGTGTCAGGTTGGAAACTTATCAGATTATTCGGGTTAGCTCAATTTTACCAAATCTTCTTGTTAGCATAGCCCCAGGATTTATCTTACTCGACTGTTAAAAATGTAATGTCTGTGCACTCCTCATCCCAAAAATTTATTCATAATGTAAGTCTTCACATAAACTATGACAATTACCGAAGATGTCTTAGTCTAATGGTTAAGACAGACCTATTGTGGACAGGTTCAAATTCCCCTCCCCTTTAATATTATAATTTATTATGCAACTAAGTACGCGCTTCGTTATAATCAATAGGCGACAACTTTCCTAGCAATACGACTGACGCCCCATTATTTGGCCAACTTAGCAAAAGCATGGAAACAAAGCGCAAAAATCCTCCGTTGGCAAATAAAAATATAGGGTACAGAGAGCAACCTCGTTTTCCAACATTTACGCGAGGAAAACGGAATTTTTGGCAAATCCTAACTCCCTTAGTCGCAACCATTTATGCATTATAAATTTTTATGGGAGAAATTTGAACAATCGTAAATACAACTGCAAATTATATCTCTGAAATTTGACAAGTGCTTCCACCTCTACAACTTGGTTACCCCGACTTATAACATCTCAAGTTGCAAGAAGCTGGGGCAAACCAGGGGACAATGAGTCACGGTAGCGCTGGCGCATCTGCTGTCGTCGATGAGCCCTTTTCTGCTTACGACTTTGTACTTTGGGTGCTTCGCCTGAAGCCTCTGGTTGCTCGACGTTTTCATTTGCTAAAGCATAACCAAACAAAACCTCGAGTGGATCCCCATATCCATATGCGCTAATTCCAGGGTTTGTCTGCAGAAAAGCATTGCTATCAGAGATGCCCTCGCGTTAGTCAAACAACGCATATATAGCTCTCACAAGCTATATAAGTGATTAAGTGGTGCATTACACTCAAAGAGCATGATCGATAGCTCACAAGTTTCGCCAACTTGAAAATGCAAATGCAATTATTAAGTAGCAAAATCCTAAATGCACTCAGAACTGCAAAAGACACGTCAAAGAGGCAATGGGAGGACAAGTAGTACTAAGAACAATGGATAAGGAATTACCAGAAAAAAAATAGTAGTTTAGTTTAGGTTATTTTTGACGGTAGAAACAATAAATCCCAGTCAAATTCAGGGTTAAACTACTAAATGGATCGTCTAATATGAGTGACTAGCCAACACAGAAAAGTATCAACCTATTTATTCACATACTTTTTAAGCTTTACGCTCACAAGGAGGCAGCACGAATGTGATATTATGCTTCTCATGTATAACCTATCAGCACATGTAAGTTCAACTGGTATACAGAGTTTCTAAGAGGAATATATAATTGTATACATACCCGAACTTGCTTGTTCTCCATATTACGGCCATTCACTTTCGGTGAGTTGCGATCAACAATCCTCTGATCGTGGTTCCTCTGTTGCTCGTCAGAATCAGATACACCATATACATTTTCAATTCCCTTAGGATTATCCATATACACGTGCCGCTGTCTATAAACTAATCTAGGGTATTCTGGACTAGAATCACTGTAAAGTTCTTCACCATAGAAATGTTTGGAATATTCTCGCATTCTACCGGGATCATTCCCGTACCTTTGTAGCACACTGCATTTAAAATGCAGTCACAAATATAAATATATGTCCATGCATGGAGCATTCAGAGCAACATAGAATGACCCTCTAGAACCTTTAGTAAACTGTTAAAAGATCTAATTTTTTGTTTTACAAAATTCCCTACATAAACCGCTAAATTTTTCTGACTAGTCAAATACTGTCATACTGCGTGTCAAAAACATGTAACCAACACCAGCACTTGACAGTTGACAAATTGCGTTACACCTTGTTTGAATACAATAATAAGAGGGAAAGAGAGGGAAGGGAGGGGGTTCTGTTTTTCTTCCAAATTTATCCTCCAATTCCCCCTGAATCCCAAATTTGCTATCCTTCCCTGTTTGACTAGAGTTGGGCTACATTGTCAGGTTAAAGATACTCTTTTGGCTTGGAAAAGAAGGATAAAGAAGAATTGCATCAGCTAAAATTATGGCCCAATGATTGAAGTTAGGCCGCAACAATCAAATTCGAGATCAAGAATAAAAACTGATATCCTGTAACGTCCTTGCTCTTGATGACAAATAATAAAAAAACAATACCATAAAAAAAACAGCGCTTAACAGAAGAAAAAAAACATTAATAAAAAAATAAAAATATCACCATTTCAAATTACTGTCATCACACTTTGGTCCTATGTCTGAAAGAATATTGGGAAGAAATACGAAGACAAGACATGATGCATACATTTTTTTAAGCTCGTTCTGCATCCGTGTCCCATCCAAACCAAGGATTTGGTTAACGCAAGTTCTATATGATTTTTGAAACGTCCAATATCCAGCCGTGAAACCAGCTCCTGAGGAACGTAGAGACAGAAACTTTGCTCATATAATAACCTTAAATATTGACATTAGTCACAATCCAATTCTTAAAGGCAACCTAGAAGATATTCCAACTCTTCTAGCTCTATAGTATAGTAGTCTATTAACAAAAAAAATCTGAATGTAAAATCCATTCATTATGATGTTGAGTAAAATTGATAACATTAACTGGCAGCAGTTTCARGAGACCCATGAACTTAAGGAGAAAAACAATCACACACAATGACAAAGTTGCACAATCAACATTTAGATCATACTATTTAAAATTGTTCAATAGACTAATAGTTACATAGTCTAAATTTACGATTTAAAACTGTTCAATAGACTAGAATTTATGAGCTGACTATGAGAAAAGAATTACAAAACAAGAAAGGAGAATCGTAGTTACCTCCACAAAGAATGAAGCGATTAAGTCCATTCAGCTTTCTCGTTCCTACAAGAGGATAAAGATTACCATAAAAAARCTGACACAAGAATCATAAGTTAAGCATAGCAACAAACATCAGAACTTTTTTTTGTTAGTGTATCTCCCTATAGTGTACATATTCTATAAGTGGATCACTGCAATAAGCATCAAAACTCCCAGTGTGACACCAACTGCACTATTACAATGGAAGTGGCCAGTGAATACTGAACACATAGCTAGCGGAATTTCAACTTGGTTCATCAGCTTTTTTTCTTCCTTTTACACTAAATTCCCTTAGACATGTAACACGAGCGATCATCAAACCTTAAAGCGCCATTTCCTCAAAAGATATGTCAAAATCCATTCTCATATCCCCTCCTAATACAGTATCTTGAAGGTCTGAAACTAGCATATGAKAGATTCATCTGWATGTCCAAAATCCAAATGGACATCCAAGCATTCTCCCCCAACACATGCAATGAACTGAACATTGCACTGCAGCGGAGTTGCTAAATAATGATCAGCACGCARCATATTGGCCAGCCATGACAAACAGAATTTTCGGCTTACCGTGCTCATAGTTTCTGACATGTAACGGATTGTAAAATTAATTGATACTAGGCAAATGCTCCATATAATCAACCGAAAAGGTCTATACAGGACTGACAGAAAGCGGATACAGCTTATATGACCAACTCAAATACAGACTGGATGAACGTGCCACACAATTAAAGTGTAGGTGTATTATATAGCAGTTCGTGACTATAACGTGATCCTGAAGTATACCACGATTCAATACCATATTGTAGGCCTTGTAACCCAACCTGAAAAACTTTATTACCCCTCTTTTCACAAGAGACTTAGACATCAACCAAAACAACTCATTAAAGATCACGTATTTTATACAAACTAAATAAAGGCGAAAAAAACAGAATCAGAAAAAACACAACATAAATAAGAAACTGTCTTAACAAGAACTAAAAGAAAGGCAACCGCCTATCTACCATCAAGAAGCAGTACAAAACAGTGCAGATACTTCGACAATCAATGGCCAATAATGAACTTGTTGTAGCCACACCACATTGCCCATGTGATGAAGTGTGGTAGCTGCAATGTACCCAAGTGAAGTATATTTTCCTACTGAGATCCTCATGACATAGCTCAGCTAAAGTCTAAAGTGCGATAGCTATCACTATCCGTTATCCAAATAAGCATTCCAACAATCTGAGATACTCCGACACGGCACCTCACCGGCGTATCACGTGTAGACAGGACACGATACGTAATACATGTCGGACACGACGGAAGAGGACACGACACCGATACGGTATTGAAGATGATGTGACACTCTTACCTGGGTTGTTGCTTTTCTCATAAATAATCATCCAAACCTTGATAACATCGCCGGACTCCGCCTCAGATGGAGGGGAGGATAGTCGCCGGCGAAGGGAAAGACAGGAGGCATAAATGGGAGGAGTTACTGTAAAAGTTCTGACTTTATGATGCGGCTATTACTCAAATAATTAGGGATTTCATTTAAAGGGGCCGTTTTAGTCTTTTACCAATGATATTTTATAATTCTACTTTCTCTTTCTTGGACTTTCTGATTTAAACTTGCAAGTGGGTGTTAGCTGCTTTGTTGTACACCTATTTGTTATACACCTGTCTCTATTTACTCCCTCTCACAATTAACATATATATAATTCTACTTTCTCTTTCTTGGAATTTTTGAAGAAAATGGTGAATAGGAGGGAGTATATGTTAATTGTGAGAGGGAGTAAATAAAGACAGGTGTATGGCAAATAGGTGTAGAACAAAGCAGCTAACACCCACTTGCAAGTTTAAATCAGAAAGTCAAAGAAAGAGAAAGTAGAATTATAAAATATCATTGGTAAAAGACTAAAACGCCCCCTTTAAATGAAAACCCTAATTATTTGAGTAATAGCCGCATCATAAAGTCACAACTTTTACAGTAACTACTCCCATTTATGCGTCTCCTGTCTTTCCCTTCGTCAGCGACTGTCCTCCCCTCCTCCCTCCATCTGAGGCGGAGTCCGGCGATGTTATCAAGGTTTGGATGATTATTTCTAAGAAAAGCAACAGGTAAGAGTGTCACATCATCTTCAATACCATATCGGTGTCGTGTCCTCTTCCGCCGTGTCCGACATGTATCACGTGTCGTATTACGTATCGTGTCGTGTTGACACGTGATACGCCGGTGAGGTGCCATGTCGGAGTATCTGTAAAATTGGTCAAAATACTTGTTTGACCGTATTCCCGTATCATTGAATTTTTACAATCGCGTGTCCGATACTCCGATACGTATCGGATACGATACCCCTCTCCCGTGTCTGAGTAACATAGCCAACATTCAACAATATAACCAGGCCTTCATCACACTAGCCAAAGTAGTCCTCATCAGTTAAGAACCGATAATTAGTAGCTGGGATTTGGTTGGCAATATATTTGAACAAACATGCTAAACTGTTTCAACTGGAAGCCAATTTCACAATACAAAAAGTACATCACCAAGGATTATGATACTCAAGTTGCGAGTTTTTATTTCCATGATAAATTTATCCTCGAAGCATAACCACCATCACCATCCTTTGAAAGAGCCAAAATCAACATATCTTTTGGCCACTGGTTAACGATAATGAAAAAATAGAATTTCTGTCCCTCCCTCCAAATAGTAGTTCCACCCCATTATTCCTCCTAATAAACTAGCAAATCACCAATAACAACACACTCTAAATACTTGAAACACAAAGTCTCAATGAAGTTTCTTCATAAACATCCTCCCACTGCCCATTCCATAATAATTTTTGTAGCATCCCCAACATAGCACATGCGTTCAGCAAAGATTATGTATCCTAGAGTCTATAACAAGAGAAGAATAAAAATAATCCCATTGATGGATGGCACAGTCTCTTCTATTACACCCCCAAAACTTCATTTTATGAATCATTATTTTACCACCAACATCCCAATAAAGTACCCTTCTATGTTTTTGTATACGTGTGTTAACCCATTGTGTCATTTGATATGTATACATTGGATGGCGACATAGATATCATGGTTCTTATCCCCTTTCCCCAATGAACCTATACTAAACTGTTCAAGTTGTTCTGTCATTGGCTCCCTCCTTTGCCTCCAATATGCATGGTCATTTATTGTGTTCTACCAAAAGAGCTGTCGTCATTCCTCTCCTTCACCACAACCCCCTAATCCTACATAGTACATATCTTGCTAGTCTCCTCTTTCCTATACTATCGACAGAATGTCAGCAATCAGAACAAACACTTCTACAAAAATGCTATGGACAACTGTTTTAATTGTAAGAGCCAGAGATTCTCCGCAGTCTTACTGCTAGCAAAGAGAAGTGGAAGACCGATAAAAATTGGAGGTATACGCACTATAAGAAAAATAATAGATCATTAAGGAAAATGCTCCCTGAATTGCAGGAATCATGGAGCATCTAGAACACAAACAAAAACAAGTATCTCATAAAATATGTGACAATAGCCTATCAGTAGCTACTATACCTGTAATGATCTGATACTATTGGTACATTTGGTGACAAAAAATTCAAAAGAACATGGACAAAGCTTCCTGATACCACTCACTATAATTGCAATTCGCAAAGCTAAATGTACACTAGTTCTAAGTGGCTCCGGATATTTCTAAATCAAAATGCCCAAATGATTCAACCCCTTTTAAGATCAACAAGTAATCCCTGTGCTATATGACGCCATTTAACTCGTCTATGACAAAAAACTTTTCTACTCAACTTTTACTTGGACCAACTATGTGTTCCAAACAAGGTTGCGTACATAAGTACATCTGATCCTAGAAATCCCCTTTAAGATCAAAGACTAATCCCCACGCTAAATTACACCATTTAATCCGTTTATGACACAATCCATTTTCACTCAACCTCGACCTATACCACCCGTGTGCTCCAAATAAGGTTGCGCACATCCTACCCCTAAACCCCACACTAACTAAAACCCCTTCCTGATTAAGGTTATCACCTCGTATTTCTCATCAAAAATCAAACATACAACACAAGCCCAACAAAATAGTCGCTTGATTAAAACCAAATTACACCAAAAACCCCCTTTCAAGATCAAACTTTTTTTACTTGGACCAACCACGTGTTCCAAATAAGGTTGCGTACACCAGATCCTACAAACCCCCTCTAAGATCGAAGAGTAATCCCTGCCCTAATTATGACACTTAACCTCAACTTTTACCACCCATATGCTCCGAATAAGGTTACGTACATCCGACCCCCCCATCCTAACCCTAACTGAAACCCATTCCTAATTACGGCTATTACCTCACATTTCTCATCAACAATCAAACATACAACACAAACCCAACAAAATAATAAATTGATTAAACCCAAATTACACCCAAAAAAAAACATCAAAAAAACAATAAATTACCAATAAATACAAGAGTAGATGCAATTGATCCTTGAGTAAAAGAACTCTTAAGGGTTTTAGCCTTCCAATTCAAGAAGAAATTCCATTCTTCAGTAGTGATTTTATCCTTACCCTAATAATCAAATCAAATATAAACCCAACAAAATTAATCATTTTAATTACAGGAAAATGCCCTTAATTAGTAATTAATAACTTGAATTAGAAAGCTCACATCTCTGGACAGAAGATTTTCAAGGAGTTCTGCAATTAGAACCACCATTTTTTTTTCCTGGGTTCGATTGAAATACTTTGCGTGATCAACCTTTAGGCTTTATCCATTCAACTGGTTTTAAACCCGTACAGAAAATGCACGAGTCGTAATAATTAAATGTCCAATGGGGACATGGGGGTATATAACAACATATTATTTTTTGTTATGAAAATATGACAACATATTATCTCAGCAATATGGTGGCCTGGAATCCTAATCTGGCCAAATTACAATCGGGACGATATTCTCACTGCTCTAACTCATACGACTATAGTATGAGTATGAAACTACAACTCCTTCCGTCCCGGTCACTTTTATCTATTTCTGTATATTATTCATTTGTTATCTATTTTATATTTGGTATGTTTTTTTTTTTACTAAATGACAAACATGCCCACAAATTTTAGAATAAGAGGGTGTTTTAGCGTGAGACGGTACATTTTTATAAAAAAAATATTTATCTAATGCTAATAAACAATTTGCATTTTTAGATATTGAAACCGTCTCACAAGGTAAAATCATCTCATAATAACTACCGCAAATTATCATTTAAAATGGATTATAATGATAATGTGACCCAACTAATTGTTTTAATTTTATAGGAAAAAATAATATTAAATGTGAAATTTCTAAAATAACTAAGCCCTTTTTTATAATTTTATATATATATATAGATTATTTATGAGTTTTAATAGCTAATATTTTATTTTAAGAGCCACTACCCTAACTATGAATAATTTCAAATTTTATTGAGTACTTATTTGTTCATTTCCCAACCGAGTTCATCTTTATTTCTTCTCTCTTTAATTTTTTTTTCGTTTTGTATTCAATAAATAAAAAAGGCGATCCCTTCTCTCTTTCTAAGTTCATCTCATTTTTCAAATTCAAAGAATACTAGATTCTTAATTATAATTTTGTTAAAGATTATGACCATTAGTATACATCTACTAATATCTAAAATAAGTAGGTAAATATCTTTATAGTTTAAAATTTTTGTTTACATCATTCATGTGATTTTTTTTTTTTTTTTTAAATACTGAATTCGTTAGATAGGTATTCAAAGACGAAATTTCTTTAATCTTTTGTAATTTTTCAATAATCAATATGTTTCACTTAAATCTCTAGAGTTTTTAATTTTTACGATTTTTTTTTCCCAGGGATACGATTTTATTTTTTATATTTTCTACCGATTTTATCAACCAAAAAATTTAAACGTCTTCCAATTATTTTTATTTTATTTTTTCTCAAATATTGATCTAGAGAATAAATGATGATTTGTATTTATTATGTTATATTATCAAGCAAAAAATATATAGTTCATATTGTAATTTTTTGTAGTTTATTTTTTATAATTATTTTGAGTTTATGTTTTGTAATTCAATAGTTCATGTTTTTTTTTCTTTTGTATTTCCCATTTTTTGATGTTCCTAATTATTTTTAACATATATTTTGTATTGATTATATTGTAAAAGGTGTATAGATTGGTATGTAATTATGTATATATTGATTGTAAAAGGTGTTTAAGAAATTAAATCAACACTAAACCCATATTTTCACTGGGGACCACCTACAAATTTTTTTTTTTTTTTTCCTAAAAATCAAGAACCAATAAAAACTCTCCAAATGACTCAACTTTTATACTAAGTAGATTGCAAGTTTATAATTACTCTTTCCGTCTCGGTAATTTATTTATGTATTTTTCGAGTCGGCCTTTTCTGGGCCAACAAAAAAATCCAATGCCGAAGAAAAAAATCGGGGTTGGGTTGGGTTGTTAAGGGTGGACCGTTTGATCAGTTATAAATTTTTGTTTTTCAAAAACCGTAAAATGTATTTTAATTAACGGAATTATTTTTTCATATACGGATTTTACTTTTTTCACATATATTTTTTCATTAATTTTCCATCTACTACCCTTTTTACGTAAAACCTAAGCAAATTAACTCTTATGATATTTTTCCTAAAACCTAATTTAATCGCTCTAGGACGTGAACAATGCATCCTAATTTTTCAGTTAATGAAATAATTTATTTGTTTATCATTTAGTAATATTTTTGTTGAGTTTTATTGAATTAATCAAAATTTATTTATTTTCTAATGGATGAACTAAAATTTGTTGGATATTATTTAATTAAATAAATTAGGGTTTGTGGGATGACACTGCGAGTGGTGGACTGGTGGATGTCCCAGAGAGTTTATTTTGCAAAGTCTATTGATTATAGCACGAAATCTTTGACGCTTACCTCAATGCCCTTCTGACATGCCGAGAATGGTTGAAATTGTTGTACTTACATCACCCTTGAAACAACTTGCTTTTATTATAGTGTATATACAAATACAATTTTTGTCAAATTAATTTGTTGATCTCGTACTCTGCATCCTTTAAACAGTTTTAGCATGATACATATACCTCCATCCTCGTAGTATCCATTCATAATGGTGCGTTATGTAGATTACTAGATTTGGTTCATGAGTTTGTGGTGTCCAGATCAAGGGAAGCTGGAGCAAGGAGGGTATATCAATCGGAGGGGGAGAGAGAAGGGGTGAGTAATTGGTTTTGAGTGAGGGGAAGAAAAAAAAAGACAATATTGTAAAAAGTGTATGTGAAAGAGTAAAATCCGTATGTGAAAAAGTACGTCCCAAACAAATGTAAATAATGTGTAACTAATTGACATAGAGTGAGTAGTTTATACCGTAAAATTTTCTTCACACAAAATATATTACAGAGTACTTCATACTCATTAATACATGGTATATGCATTATCACTATGTAGTGCATATCTCGTGCTAATACACAGTATTTTAGATTGTAATGCATACAGATTTTAGTAATTATGTGCTAACGCAAGGTATTTTAGATTGTGATGTATACAGATTTTAGTAATTAAATAAACAATACTTATTGCGTGAGATGGATGATTCCAATGGGCAAAAAGACAACTCGCTTATTGGCATTAAATGAAAATTTTTAATTAAAATGGTCCATCTCCTAATTTGAAACCATCCTACCCTGTAAATTATGTTAAAGTCTAACTTTTAACTTAGACATGTGAAGTCCAATATGGTGAGTTATTAAAAGCTCTTGCATTCACACGTGGGATAAAAAATGTGGGGTACTTATAAGATCCTTTATTTATAATTTCATTACCAATCGAGTCGGGAAGAAATTTAGTTAGGCGGAAAAACTAAGAGAATTTTTATTCTTCTAGTAGTAAGGGAGGTTCTTCTAGGAGACGATCTTACAGTAATAAAATGATATAGATGTCAATTAGCTTAGTTGGTAAAGTCATAAGAGGTAATACTCATCACCTGCGTTCAAATCTTATTGGCATTGGAATCACCTTGTGCATTATATTCAAAAACTTCCACTTTAAGTATTTCAATCTCACATTCATCTCAGGTCCATTTACTTCTGCAAATTGACATTATATAAGTTTACCGTAACGAATTTTTAGTAAATCACCCTCTGAAATCTATAGGTCATATTTATAGTTCAAATATTTAGGTGAGATCACTGAACCGTAATCCGACTCGACACCCGAACTGAGTACCTAAGCATGACTAATAATCCGAATGACCCAAACATAGAGAACAACATACCCTGACCCAATTATTTATGTTGGAAACTAATCATTATTCATAAAAAGCTTGATAAGTTGATAATAATAGCCCTACCAACCTAATCCGAATCTTTAAAAGTCCGAAAAATAGCCTAACCCAAACTATTCCGACCCGACTCGCGCCGATTAACCCGTTTAACGTAAATCCAAGACCAGTTGCATCCCGAGACCGCAAATGATCTGTTTTTCTCCAAAAATAGCCTCAATTTCGATTGAAACTCCAAACCCTAATTTTCGAAACAATTGTTCATCCGATTCCAATCAACGACATCAGCATTGGCGGATTTGGGGGGGAAAGGGCGGGCACGTGCCCTCACGTGGGAAAAGAAAAAAAAAAAAAAAAA
>VHZZ01000015.1:459871-491058 GCA_009801015.1 Silene noctiflora
AGTATTTGCCAATTGTTAGAAAGTTTTAACCTTTCCTCGATAAATGAGGGGTCTTACCACTACTTGCTCATTCATAGACGAGTTTTATTCTTTTATGAACTTTTTGCCATAATTTTTCCTTATCTTGCCCTTTTACTCTAATGAACAAAAAAAATTCTCTTTTCCCATCTCTTAAAACTAACCAAATTATCATCAAAGTACTCCAATATTAATCTCATTTCTTATAATCGAATTATGATTTTTATTTCACTATTACTTTAAGCATTTATTATGTGTGTTCAATTAGAAGCAAATAATTACGTAGTGATTAAAATAGAGTTAAATAAAATTAGTTTTGAAATTAGGCTTATACTTTTTTTTTTTTTTTTTTTTTCTTATAATGTCAATTATGCCATCATATTTCATGGCAAAGAGCAGAATTTGAGGATTGTTGTTGGCATAATTCTTAGTGTTTTTCATTATTTTTAACCCGACTCATTTTAGGTCAAACGACTTATGTAATATTTGTAGTTAAAATAAGGGCAATTATTGAAGTTTAGATCCTTTATTTAGTCATCACTAATTGCCATTGGGTAGTTGACCTAGCATTATTTTTTCCCTAGACTAAATTTATTTAATTATTATCTCCAAGTTATTGGACATGATATGCAAAGTCAAGTTAAGGCGACCATTATGCCGAATTCAAGGGATAATTTCATAGGAAGGAATCTTTAAGAATTCTTACCTTGAACCTGTCCTTACATATCGTCTTAGCTGTGACCTCTCACAACCCTCCTCTTATTTACCGTTCACTTGCTCCTTGTAAGAGCAGTGGCGGATTGGCGGAGCCGGGATTTAAGTTTAGAGGAGGTGGAAAATTTTAGGGAAGAGCGGATGAGTAATAATAGAAGGTATACTCGAAAAAATTCGGTAAATTTAACTAAAACTTTGAAAATCTCAACCGTCAGAGGGCCGAGGGTCCCTATTAGCCCCCCTAACTCCACCAATGTGGCACTCTGTGAGAGGTCAAAAACTTATGAGAATTTGGTCCTTAAGACTGTAATATTTGTTTTAGGATTAAAACGGATCAAATACATTCCTTTAAATAGTATAAGATATGCTTTTTATTATTCCCTACACAATTTACTTTTATCTTATTTATACTATAACTAAACTATTTTAAGTATAACATGTACTCCCTCCAATTCATATCATTAGTAACAGTTTCCTACGACGGACAATCAACACAAATGGTAACATACCTTATTTAGCATGAAAAATGACAAAATTACCCTTACACACCTACCTATTTACACCTTTGTCATCCACTCACCCGCTCACAACTACCCAATTACACAATTCATTTCATGTGGCCCCAATCAAAGTTTTCAACATTATCCCTCACTTTTTCACCTTTTTTAAATAACCCAATTTTTTCTATATTATCATCCGTGTGGATTTTAGGAAGTACTCCCTCCGTCCCGATCATTTATTGTCCTTTGGTTTTGGCACAAAGACCAAGGAAAGAGGAGTGTGTCAATAATAAGATGACAAGCGGAGTAAATTGAATGTGAATGATCAAATTACTCATCAAATGCAATCCTAAAATAGAAAGGACAACAATTAACTGAGACACCCTAAAATGAAAAAGGACAACAAATGAAATTTGTATATATCTGCCTTACACGAAATTTGTATGAAAATACACAAAATGAAGGCACCCAATTCAAAGTGGTTATGATGTCTTGTCCATTATTGTTCAACATGGTTTTGTCATTCGTGGAAAGGTAACCCTTTTTAATGGAGTTATGTTTTCCTCGTCATCTTTGTTTTAAAAAGTCTTTATCTACTTATTTTTATCACAAATTCTCGTTCAAAACGGATACTATTCGTCACAAGCTAAAAACGGATAGTACTCCTCTCACAATATGCAAGTTGCACTGTTCATGGGGTGCTCCATTTCCCCTCCACTTACCTTATTGTAAGAGGGGTACTATCCGTTTTCAACTTATAACAGATATTGTCCGTCACAAACAAGACGCTTTTGTATTTTTATTAAAAAAAGTTCCATTAAATAACAAACCAATTTCACATGGACAGAATATTATGTCTTTGTATTTATAGATCCTTTAATAATTTATTTATAGATTCTTTAATTCAAGTGGTTCATTATATCTCGTGTCCCACCTCCTCCTTATGTTGTCCGAATCATTAGGTTATATTACCCTTTGGTGATTTTATGTTAACAAAGCGTCTCCCTTGTGACGGGCCGGTATTTGTGACGGGTAATGCCACTCACAAAACGAATAAAGCAAAAGGTGGGGGCACCCCTCCACTTGCTTTCCTCTCTCCTCTCATGGGTATTTTGTCTCACAATTTGGTACCCGTCTTCTCAAAGTGACGGATACCTTCCGTCACAAATGAGAATTGCCTTTATGTTAAATATGGTAAAGTTATTAACTTTTTTTTTCAATAAACGGTATAGTTATTATTTAGCGGATATGTCGTATTTTAAGTAAGGTGCTTTCAGTTATTCATCATCGTATAAAGTTGTTTTACACAATTTTTTTTGTAAAAAGATTCAAAAAATACAAATGTTATGACCCTATAAAATGAAAAGTTAGTAATTCATAAGCTCATTTTACATTCTTAACCTCTTGTTGTCTAACATACTCAAAAGTCGAAATTATGATATTCGCATTTTATTTTATTTTTTCTATATTGTCAACTGAAATATATTCAAAGAAATAATATATAATTGAATAATGAATCTGTATTATGATTTTTTGAATATTTTTAGTGCGATAACCGTGAAAGCGGTAATTAAGCCCCTTAACTTTATTCAATTGTGAAATTAGGCCCCATAAGTTTCATTTGGAGTAATTAAGCCCTTTAAGTTTCACCAAAAGTGGAATTCAACCCCATTTTAAAAATTTTCACAAGAATTTTAATTAAAAATATTTTATATGAGTATTAAATTTTTTATTAAATACTAAAAATTACTAATTGCAACTTTACGAATTTTTACATTATTTATTAATCTTCGAATAACACTTTTACATACATATTTAGTAAATTGTTTATAATTTATATAGTATTCATATATATATAATAAGTTGTCTATAAACTATAAAATTCAAAAAAAATTGATATTTAATATAAATATAAAATTTCTAAAATTATAAAACAAAATATTTTATATTTGATAAATTGTATTAAAAGTGATTTTAATTTAATAATTTGATGAAAATTAAGAAATGGGGTTGAATTTCACTTTTGGTGAAACTTAAGGGACTTGATTGCTCCAAATAAAACTTATGGGGCTTAATTTCACAATTGAACAGAGTTAAGGGACTTAATTACCACTTTCGCGATTTTATAACAGTGTTCAAACGGGTTCCATATATCTATTTTATCGAAATAAACTAAGAATTTAATATAATTATAGAGATATATACTACTAATAAGACAATTAAAGAGTTTTTTTTCTTGTGAAAAATACGAGATTTTTGCATTATTTTCGAAAAATAACCAAGTTAAAAAAAACCTAAATATGTACATTACTAGCTAACTACCAAAACATAGAAAGCAAGCTAGACATACATTTCAACTTATGAAAACACCATTACTCATTTCCAACTATCACCAATTATGATTTAAGATGGTCTTAACTCAAAACAACTCTCACACGCCCAATCAAAATAAAGGTGAAAGTAAAATGAGTTTGCGAGAGATGTTAAATTAAGACAGTCTTAAGCCAGACCAGCTGTTCAACTACCACCAATACAACCAAATTTGCATGATTATTGCACATTTTTATAGTACACTAGTAGACCTCCCATACTTCTTGGTACTAGAAGAAGCATTTTGTGTTAATTCACTTGACCTTCTCCTAAGCATTAATCTCATGCCATCAGCCACCCTAGATGCCGGACTCGAGTCGTGTTTTCGACAAAATGACATATG
Source organism: Silene noctiflora (assembly GCA_009801015.1). Classification (NCBI taxonomy): domain Eukaryota; kingdom Viridiplantae; phylum Streptophyta; class Magnoliopsida; order Caryophyllales; family Caryophyllaceae; genus Silene; species Silene noctiflora. Next base: position 463,817 of record VHZZ01000015.1, read on the forward strand.
TGCCCTTACGGCGTCCTCTATACTACCTCGGACCGCCTCGTCTCCTACGGCCTCAGAACATAACCCACATAGCCATTTTCCATTGAATTTGGATTTTACTCCTTCTATGTATTCTATGGTGCATTCTTCTTTTAGGGCACAACATTCACATTTTACTAATATTTCCATATTTATTGTTATTTTTGGTGATTATTTATTGAAGGTTTTGAGGAGTTATTTGGATGGAAAAAAGAGGAAGATGTGTAAGTGAGATTTAAGGATTAGGAATTATTAGGAAATTAGAGAAGGTGAAGAGGGTTTTATATAATGGTAGGGAAATTAGCCATGATTTATTGCATGTTATATGGGGACAAGGGTAGTGGCTAAATAAATAAAACAAAAGGAGTCAATGTTTTAGGGTGTAGGGACATTATATTTGTGACTTTATTTGTTGAAACAAATGCATCTGACGGATACTATCCGTTACAAGTTAAAGACGGATAGTGTCTTTTTCAGGGTCGGTCCTAAATATCATAAGGCCCTGGGCAAAACTATAAAACAAGGCCCTGATTTGTTAAAAAAATTTGTTCAAGTAATTCATGTGTCATTGTCCAATATTAGAACAATAAATTTTTTTTTTGCCTATTTTAAAGATGAGTTTGATTGTTGAAGAACTTTAAAAAATTTAGAAGAAAAAATGATTTTGTATTTGGAGAACTAAAGAAAAGGTATCTAAAATTTAACCCTTTTATTGTCAAAAAAATGCAAAAGATCGAGTGTTTTTCAAATTTTAAATATAGCTCCATTAAAATTTTAGATATAACTCCATTAAATGAATCCATTATACAAATTAAATCTCAATAGCACGGTAATATTTTATTTTAATTCAATGGCCCGCTAAAATATAAGTAAATGACTAAATGGATGGTCTATCATTGTAGTGAATTCTTAAAAAAAAAAAAAAAGGAGCTATAAAAAATTAAACACAAGACCTCCAATTAATTTGTAACATGTATAACCACCAGACTACATTACTTATTTTGATATTTACATGTAATAATTTTATTTGACAAAGGACTCGAGTTAAAGTCTATATAGTCTACTTCTAATTCCACTTTCATGGGCCCCTTCTAGACCTGGGCATGTCAATTGCCCATGTAACCACCCCTTAGGGTCGGCCCTGATACTCTCTCTGATAATAAGGCAAGTGGGAGGAAATGAAGCACCTTATGGAAAGTGTCACTTGCATATTGTGTGAGGAGCACTATCTATTTTCAGTTTGTAACGGATACTGCCTGTTTTCAATAAGAATTTGTGGTAGAAAAATTGGATTTATATCATTGAAATAATTAAGTAATTTGTAGATAACTAGTATAGATCCCGCGCAATTTGCGGTATATAGAGTTTTTATTTTATTTTTAGTTTATTATTTAAAATTTTTTAAATTTTCACTTCATTAATATTTAATATTTCGTTCTATTATTTTTTTATATGAAACAAAAAAAAATTGAAATGGAAAACTAACCAAATAGAATTAAGTTAAGTTGTGATGTTTTTAATGAATTTATTTTTTGTCACGAAACTAATAGTAAGTACGTGTSAASTTATTCTYTACGGTAATAATTATTTCATTACTGAAAAATTTAGTAATTTATAGTTTAGAATTTAATACCAATTTTATTTTATTATAATGAAAAAAATCATAATTTTGAATTTAATTAAAATATTAGAGTATAATTATATTAATATTAAGATTATATTTAAAGAAAAAAAGATAATAGTTTATTTAAAAAAATCAATTATGTTCTTATGAAAATAGATGCATTTTAATTCTCTTAGTAGTAAGTGAAAAAATCATAATTATGAATTTTATTAAAAGACTAGAGTTTAATTATAAGCATATATTCATTGAAAATATAATAATAATGCAATGAATAAAAATTTACTTATTACCCTATTTAGCTAGATGCTTTTTGGAGGAAAAAGTAAGAGAATTTTTATTCTCTTAATAATAAAGGGGGATGAAGGTTTATACAGTTATTTTATGGTGTTTTCACGAAGACCATATACCTAAATATACTATTATATTCACCTAAATACACTATTATATTCACTTGAATGAATAATAATAATAATTTTACCGGATTTTATCATTAAAACCATTAATTAATTTGTAGATAGTGAAGTTTTATACTGTTGTTTTATTTTGTTTCATTAAGAGACAATATTTCATATATTGGATAAACTATATTTTTACGTAAACACACTATTATATTCACCTGAATACAATGTGGTTTTACCGTAATATGAGCTATATACACCCCCCTAAGTAAATGTTTTGTTTAACAAAAAAACAAAAAAAAAATATTATTAATAAGGTCATCGTCAAAATTAAAATAAGATAGCGCTCGTATTTTAACCAAAAGTTAAGAGCATCTTTAATGATAAGCTACGAGCTATTGTAGCTTGACTTGCCATATGAGAATTTTGAGCAACATCGCTTTTAAGCTACGTATCCTCCCAATGGCGAGCTACATACAATTGTAGCTTGAATTGTCCCACTTCTCATATATCGACCAATAGAAAGAAGGCTACATATTTTCAAGATTGTAGCTTGGTAGAGCTACAATAGCTTTCAAGGAGGTTATAAATTTCCTACTCTAATGGTCATCAACATGCTTGAAATTTTTTTAAAATTACAAGCATGTCCTTTTGTTAACCATTAAAGATGCTCTAATACATTCGAATAAATTGAACGAAGGGAGTAGTAACTAACTAACTAAACTAACTATGCAAGTATGAACTAGATAATCGAAGACTTGAAAACTTACTTAGCGATTGCACGAAGTTCATTAGAGTGCTAAGTTCATACTCTCAAAATTTACAATAAACCATCTTAAAAAATATTTTTTTTATTCAAATATTCGGAGCCAGCTAAGGCCGTGTTCAGCATGAGCGGCGAAACCGAACTTTCGATTTTGGTAACCAAATTTAATTACCAGTTTCATTGATGAAATTCAATCCACACCTTGAAATATACTCGGTAGTCGCTTATATATATTCAATTTTAACAACGTTCTTGTTTTTTTCATGGCTAACCCTTTGTCACGGTCACTTGAACCACGAAGAATATTCTTGTGGTTAAGTAGCATGAAAAATTTGCACTTAGCCACGAATTTAAACGTGGCCCCAAGCGATCATTTGTAGTAATGGGGAGTAGTATCTACTCAAATGTGAACTAAATGGAGAGTTGAAAAACTTAATTAAATGATTAAACATGCATAGAGTGTTAATTTATACCCTCAAAAGTTACAATAAACCATCTAATAAAATATTTTTTTGTTCAAATAACAATTCATGGACTATACAACCAGTTGTAGAAGTTGTACGATGTAGAATGAGCTTTGTAATAAAGTATTTGAGCTTTATGTTAAAGAATATGAGCTTTATTAGAAAGTATCCGATCTCATTCATTTACACATTACAAATATGAATTTTGCTTTAGCTCAGAAAAAATACATATAAGCTCGGATTCTTATACCTTGGTTGTACAATGCTTATATACAATTTGATGTATAATCCTATTTGTGTTCAAATAATCAAAGCCAGTTAAGGCCGTGTTTAGCCATGACTGAGTGTTGAAATTGAACTTTCAATTTTACTTATCAAATTTACAAGCTTAATTGATGGAATTCACTCCAAACCTTAAAGCATAGTCACTTTATACTTGTGCATTTATATATAAGACCGTTTTTTTTGTTTTTTTTTTTTTTTTTTTTTTTTTTGTTTTTTGTGAAGGAAAAAATCCTCCATTTATTTTAAAACAACACCGCAAGTTATGCCTAACTAGTAGAAATGCCATTATGATTAGTAGGTTCATGTTTGAATTTGTTGGCTCCATGCTCCTCTCGTTTAGATAATCACACCACCTAACTCATCTAACCCAAATTCTCATTGAAGACGGGTACTATCCGTCTATCCATCACAAGCTGAAGACGGATAGTGTCCTTCTCACGATATGCAAGTGACATTATTTATGAGGTGCTCTATTTCTCCTCACTCGCCCTCCCACTTGCCTTATTGTGAGAGGGGCACTATCCGTCTTCAGCTTGTAAAGTTATAACGAATAGTACCCGTCACAAACAAATAAGACGCTTTGCTCATTTAAAACAATGATAATGTTGTTACCATAATAAAACAATCACAATTGAGGAATGAAATATCACTTTCGAACATAAGATGATACAAGAAGAATGAATCAATTACATGGATGATACAATGACACGAAGAACTCTACACTTTAACATTGAAGTGATCAGGCAAGTAGCAAATCACATGTGATGATCAATGTTTGAGCCCTATGTCACAAACATACCTTTTCTTCGTCCCAATCAATTCTTTACATTTTGTTTTGAGTTTTGACATACAGGTTAAGGAAAAACGAGCCTTATGTCTCAGACATACATTATTTTTTTGTCTCAATCACTTATTTATGTTTGTTTTGACACAGAGTTCAAGGAGAAACGATAAAAAAAAAAAAGGAAAATTATGGGGGTTGTATTTTAAGAAGCCAAAAAAGGAAACAAATACTTAATATATGCATTAATTGCATCGGTGGATGTGTAATTTGGTTCTTAATTCCAAAATTAATACCAAATTTGGAAGGTATTTAATGCTTAAATACAAAAAAAAAAAAATCAGTAGGTCTCGTGTGAGACCGTCTCTCACTAATTTAGTGAGAGACATAATAGGAAAATAGAAAAAGCAGTGGGTCCCTCACCCCATCATGTGAGAGGTCTCTCAATAACACTATTGAGAGACCGTCTCTCAGAAGTTTTTGTGAAAAAAAATTAATCAAGCCATGTTTTTTTTGTTTAATTTCAATTCATTTCAGTTATGCTCAGCTTCCTCTAATTCAGTTCCATTTAGTTCAGCTCAACTTTACTCAAAATAACTCGATTTTACTCCACCTTCATTCAGTTCAGTTCGGTCCAGTTCCTTTGAACCGAAAAGAACAATGCCTCATACCTTACACGAAAATGAAAGGACGTAACTTAGACACTCAATGATCTAAGATAATTACGAAAACGTAAAGAATTGACCAGGACTGAAATTACATCACATGGACATAACATGTGGGGTTGTTCACCCTATAAATGCATCAATTGATGGGCATCATGTAAATGTAAGCCACAAGTTCCAAGACACAAATGTCATAACCGTGGAGGTTGACTAGCTGGAGTTGTTCTGGGGCATTGCATTGCATTGGCACATACATACATTGCTTCCTAATGCTGCCCTTTGCATGCATATTTACTGTATGCTGTTGCATTTACACCTTGTTTTTGTGCAAACAACCCATTATTCGTGCCTTAGGCTGCAACATATGTACAAAAAAAGTTGGGATCGACTCGAACAATGGGCTAATTCCATGGGCGTTGTTGCCTTGTATTTCTTGACGGAAAATTAACGTGGTAACCTTGAACATTGTCACTTTTTACATGTTACTCAATATTTTAAGTTTGTGTACATTATACCCTTTACATTTCATTTTCATGCATAATGTGCCTTTTTCGTCGCTATAAAAAGTTTTAATTGAGCGTAACTCCCACATGGAAATTTGGAATCGACAATTTTTTTTTTCTAAAATGATTATCTTGTCACAATCTACGATTTGAGATAAAAAAATTTGTCGATTGACATTTTCTATGTTTTTTTCCCCGAGATGATTTCGAACTTAAATTTTTGAATGTCCGTTTTTCATTTTTTAAAATTACAGGTCTAGAAAAGATAATCAATTTTGAAAAAAAATTGGTCAATTCTGATTTCTAGTCTACGATTTATGCTCAATTAAAAAATTTTAAAATGATAAAAAAGGCACGTCCTATTTGAAAATCAAAGTTTGGGTAACATGTACACAAACTTAAAAAGTTGGATACCACGTGCAAAATGACAAAGTTTAGGGGTACCACGTGAATTTTCCAATTTTTTTTGTCATGTGAGATGATTGTCTATGTGAAACAGTCTAATAATATTCTGAGCCGAACTTGACCTGACTCGATAATAGATTGATTGAATTGGTGGAAGTTACTTGTTGGTAAAAAAAATCAAAAATTGAGATGGGATGAACTCGTTGGCAGTTCGAATCATTGATGCTTAAAAGGGAAGGAAATCAATCATTTCATGTGATCAAATACAAATGCTAGTCGTCTTTATGTATAACATTTAACATAATTACAAATAAAAATGTAATAGTGGAAGGATTTAAACTATTTTATCAACTAGTTTATATCCCGTCTAATAAATGCACTGTATATATAGTTTTTTTTTAATAAATAAATTACTTATAAAATAGTAATATTTCATTAATTGTCCATATTTATCGTTATTGTATTTTGCTTTGTTGACAATTAATCAAAATAATTGAGTAATGTGCGAAAATGTATTTTAAACAATTTTTTTTTATCCATGAAGCTAATGATTTTGATTTTTTAATTCTCTCAATTTTTTTTGTTGTCATGAAAGTAATAATACTGATTTACAGTTTTGTTCTATATGAAGTACGTGTATTAAGTCATTTTCAAATAATAATATTAAAAAAATTTAGCAATTTATAGTTTTATGTAAATTTTATTTATATTTTAATTAATAGATTATAGTTTAGAGTAAGGTAAAAATAATATTATTTGATGAATAGATTAATTTTAATTAAAAGATAATAATTTAATGAAATAAAAATGCAATTAATAGTTTCTTTTTTTAGTGAATGTATATAATTGTAGTTACTTTCCTTATTTAAAAAAAAATGCTTGTTGGAGGAAAAAAAGGGGAGAATTCCTATTCTTTTAGTAGATGGGGGATTACAAGACATAATCTACGAAGGAAACGCTCCCGGATTATAATAAAGTGATACTGAATATCGATGTCACCCTCACTCATGCTTTATATAAAGTTCTTACATCACTTTAATAACGGAAAATGCACGCGGTGCCCTTGAGGTTTGCTTTTTTGCCCGAAATACCCAATTTTTTTATCTGGAAAACTTTAAGAGGCCATAACTCGTGTTTACGAGTTCAAAAAGTGATAATTTTTTTTTAAAAATTGATCCTCTTTCTGGGAACTACGACTTGATAAAAAAATTTGTTGAGTTTGAAATTCGTGACCAAAAAATATGGTCACTCAAAGTTTGTTCGGTCAAAAAAACTTTGACACGCAATAACTCCTAGCCACGTGATCCAAATACGATAATTTTTTTTGAAATCGTAGTTCTCGGAAAGATGATCGATTTGAAAAAAAAAATTACCACTTTCTGAAATCGTAAACACGAGTTATGGACTCTTAAAGTTCCCCGGAAAAAAAAATTGGGTATTTTGGGCAAAATATCAAACCTCAAGGACACAGTGTACATTACCCGCTTTAATAATCTCAAATGCCTACCCGTTCATATAACAATAGAAAACGTAAGAAGATAATACCGCATCTGTAATACCACCCGTAATGCCATCTCATTTTCCATACTTATAATGTCTGGTAACCTGAAATGTCGCTATCTATCTATCTATCTATCTATCTATCTGATTGAATACGGCGCTATAATTACGGTTTGTATACCAAATGGTCCACCATGGCACATGGCCTTCAGAGTTTATATATGGACTATAATAGTAGTAGCTACTTGACCTTTTTATAACTTATGGTCCTAATAATCACCAAACAACACCCTATTTATCCAGAATCTACCATAATGTCTTGTCTCTAAGACTTTATTTAATTAACACAAATTCTGATGTACACTATTTGTCATAAGGTAAAGATGGATACCAAAGTTGGTCGGTGTGAGTGGTAAGGGCTCTCATCTCTTAAACAAGTGGTCAGGGGTTCGATTCCTAACATTTTGTTACTTTTTTTTTTTTTTAATTTCAGTTCATTTCAATTCAGTTTCATCAAGCTCATCTCTTTACAAAGTAACTCTAACTCTCTAAGATCCATTCAGTTCAGTTCAACACTTATCAGTCGAAAAGAACAATGTCTTAGTCTTCCTCAAACAGATAAACGGGTTAAATAAATTTAACTCATTTTATATTTAGACATATATATATATATATATATATATATATATATATATATATATATATATATATATGACAAGTAGTCCACAGTTTGATACTATACTACTAGCACTAAGAAACAAAATTTAGAATGATGTATTGATGTAGTTTATGTTATTTGCATTTGATCTAATCATACAACAATTATGGAGCACATGCAATGACTATTAAATTGACTCTTTTGCGGCTACCTAACCACCACAACTGATTAACATACACATACAAAGCATTTACTTCTTACAACCCAAATAATTAGCAAAAATACAAATTATCTAAACAAATTTAATTATATGTCAATTGCTTAATCATACTAAATTATAACAACTAGTAATAATTAGCTAAAACAAATCTAATCAGAACAATAATACATCAAGAAAAAATTAATTATTTGAGATTAACCGGTATAATTTGCACCTCTTAATCACTTGCGGAGTACTAAATAGCTTACGATCATGTCACGTGGAGGCGTTTAGTTGAATTGTTCGGAATGTATTAGAATGGATTTTAATTTAGTATAATGATTGGTTGAACAATTGTAAAACAAACTTACATATTTGGTAAATTTTAATTCCATCCTTAACCTTAACCTTGTAAAGTCGTAATATATCATACCGTATTCTCTCCCCAGTTTCTATATGTATTCGATTCGGTTCTATACTATTGACATGATCACACTAAACAATACTCATATTATCAGTAGTGCAAAGAAGGTGATACTCTCTCCGTTCCGATCATTTATTATCTTTAGTTTTGGCACAAAAACCAAGAAAAATATAGGAGACCATTTATAGGTATTGTTATTGAATAACACAACTACTCAAGTTAGGAGACCATTTACCCGTGAAATATATTTCAAAAATATAAAGGTAAACAAACGTATGAGGCCCGAAAATGAAACAGGCAAACAAATAAGCGTGACAGATGGAGTATAAAATGGAGAGACAAATGAGAATGATTAGAAAATTTGAATACATATAAATATAATATTAAATTAAATGTTTGGTATAGTTTTTTCCTCTACATTTGTAATCTAGGCTAGGCCTCCTTCTCTGCTCCTCTTAACGGAAGTGGCGGAGTAGTAAAGGCAGGGGTACATATTCAACAACATATCTTTTACCGTGTCGAAACATGCACCATCCCAAAAGTTCTGGCCTCCGAGTTACATATAGAAGTAATTCTAGGTTACAATGAGGATCGAATCTCAGTTTGCCTTCATCTCAATGTCACCATCTTCATCAGTTTCATTATCGAGATTTTCAGAGTTGAGGAAGCCGAGGAGAGGCAATGGCAACAACGAGCTGAGGTTGCAAAGGATTATAAGAGCAGCTAAATTGTCAAATCTGTCCTTGGTTACACCAAAAACTTGGGTCAGTCCAGCGCCAAATAACCCTCCCAGTACACTTCCTGCGTTTGATATCGACATTAATGTTGCAAAAAGTGTAGCTTCGACTCCTTCTGGGCATAATTTGGCAGCTAATACAAGGATTGGCATAAATGAGATCTGCAATATAGACCATTAAGACATTAGGACGAAGGGTCACCCAAATAACCATGACCAGCAGCTACGAATTTATGCCAGGTTCATCCAATTAATCTAAATTATTCCTATATATTTAGCTGAACTTAGGCATAGGCACAGGCACACGAGAGGTTATTACGTTTACTTAGCTGATCTTATAGATGCTGGTTAGCAATCAATACAGTGGTGCATAGATCAAAGGCCATTCGACATATGAAAAGCCACGTAGCCTAGAGATCTAAAATTGGCTTTATAAAGAAGAATACCGCCTCTTTAGAATGTCTACGCAAACAATTTGCATCATTGCCTCTTTGGGAGACAACATGGACACAAACACACTGTGACTAGAAACTTATCCTACAGAAGTTGTCCTGAATTCTGAACCTTCCGAAATCACTTCACTACGAGGAAGCATCTCCACTTTACATGTAAGAATGTACACCAATAATGTTCCATAAGACCAGAACTACCTTTTTCCTTTGGCAATATAATAATATGACACTTCAATGAAAACAAAGCAGAAAATCTATGTCGAAGATGGAAGGTGAAAGGCTTTCTAAACAAACACATAGATCAACTCCAGAAAACAATCACGATGCATTATCTACATACCTGGGCAAGGACAGTGAGAATAAGGGAATCCCCTATGGCAAACCATTCATCGCTGATGCCTAATTGATGATTAAAGCCAGTTACTAGGACAACCTGACAATAATACCTCAAAATGTTAATGTAAGTTATATTAGAGGCAGAAATAACCAAATCTGAACTCTGACAACTTCAAGAACAAACCTGAGTCATGCCTAGAACAGTTCCAGCAATGGTTGTTGCCAGGAATATTGTCTTCAGATGAACTTTCTTCAAAAAGCCATTATAGAGTCCAACACCAAGCAGCGATGCAACAGCAGTCACAAGCTTCACACGCCCAAGAAATTCAGGAGTAAAACCAAGTTTATTTGTCCTGAAATTAAAGTTACCAACACTTATTTGAATGACAGTACTTCAAAAGACTTATAATTAAGAAAGGGAGAATGACCCATGTTTCAATAAGTCAAGGCTGGAAGATAAGTTTTAAGAAAGGAGTACAGCCATAGAGCCAGGCTAGATAACTACAGTAATTATCATTGAACAACTCAATTTCATACACATGGAAACTATCCTTTTGCAGTTAGTTCTGTGGAAAACATTAGATCCTCTTGAACAAAGCAAAATGGCTCATTTAAGTCAGTAGTTGGTCGATGCAATTATTGGTGCAAGAAATAAGGACTTGTCCTAAAACAGTATATCTCTTCACTGTAACACATTGGGTAAGGTCAGGTAAATCTGACACCTCTTGCGCCCATTAGGTACCGAAGTATCTAACACTTGCATTCGCAAAGTTTTGCGATTCACAGATATTGTGAAATATCCTTTGAAACCACCAATATGCGGTGAAATATTGTTTTGAAACCATCAATATGAGATAAATTAACAAAACAAAATGGGAAGCACACTTAAGAAGGACTATATAATAAAATAAAATTTTAAAGAAGTGCTAATAGAAGATAAGAGTGGACATAAATATGTGGATATATTTTAACAACTTCCCTAAACATAGATTTAAATGAGAAGATTAAATGCAAATAAAATCAACATAAAAAAATAATCTTAACATAGATATAAAGGAGAAGATTAAGTGCAAATAAAATCAAGAGAAAAAATGATACGGAGTACCAAACATCGGAGATATAATACAGAAAAGATTCAGTATGGAAAAGAAAAAGGCCTGAAAAGAAAAGAAAAAAAGGCCTAAAAAGTGGAATCAAATAAACACATACTTGGAGTTTAAAAAAAAAAAAAAGATGCTCTATAATATGCGGATATGCCTTGGAGGGAAGGGGTGAATTTCCCATCCAAAATTTTCATGCATTGAAGGGATTTTAATTTGCCTTGTAAAGGAAAGTGGAGAGATCCATTTCCCTCCCATTGAAATTCACACCTCCCCTCCCTTTCCCATCAGTCCATCCATCTAAACAACAGGGAAAAGCACAAGTAACAATGCTTTGTGAATAGAGGGAATACAACTTGCTCTTGTACATAAGATCTTTGTCAAAGAAAAAAAGCATACGTGAAGTAGAACATAGCTGATTCAGAATGTGGAGTCGCCTGCCACAGGAAAACGAACAGCGTAGGATAGTATACGTTTGGCTGCTTCACAGTTTCCCACAACTGAACAACACTTCGCTTGAAGCTTTCTATTAAGTTGCTGTTTTCAACACTACCATTAAACTCCGATGATGAACCAAGTATACGCCGCTCTTGCACCAGAACAGCAACAGCAGATGTAATCAGTGGGAGAAATGCAGTTACTCCAAAAACAAATCTGAAATATAAATTTAAAGAAAGCTTAAAACCCTTGGTGGCAAAAAAGTACACAGAACTTTGAAATTTCTATGTCAATATCTCGACACACCTTACACCATAAGCACCAACCAAAGAGCCACTAAAATAAGCACTCACAATGCCCCCAAATGCTGAAGATCCCCAACACAGAGACTGAAGAGAACCCGATAAACTCTGTGACTCACCACGAGCTCTCTCAACAACCATGGAATCTACAACCTAAAGCATGTATCAGTGCTTGATATGGCGAATGGGACCATAAAAAAACGAAGGAGGGCATACGATTGATACAAATTGTCTCTTTAAAGAAACTTCACAAAATGCAGTAATCTAACTTTTTGGAGTATAGACAAACATTAGTCTACCACTATATTAATGTGAATAGGTGTCCTACCGAAAACATCTCACTCATAAGTTATGTCCATAAGCCTGTAAGCAATGGCAGACAGAGGGGGATAGCAGGGAGTAGCCAGGGATTATCACCTCCATAGGATTAGTATAAAATATAAATGCAATTTGTGACTTCATCTAAAATCGATTTGATCAATGGTAAGTGGAACATTAGTGTGATAAATGACCGGACGTCCTGAATTTAATATTTTCCATAAGCTTTCATTGTGCAAACAAAAAAAATTATACCCTTCACATCCCCTCCCTCTCCCAAACCAAGAATTTAACATTTGTTATAATCTGTGCTGTTACTGCTAGGTACCAACATAAGTTTGCCTAGTTATAGGTATTTGCATATGGCTTACCATAGATGTTCAGTGGCAAATCTGCATTTTAAGTATGGTATAACATATTAGCATTCACCTTTACAGCAACATGTCAAAAGAAATCCCTAGCTTAAAATTATCAGGCAATTGTACCCTTCACAAAGCACTTGTCGGTTCTAATAAAGTAGAAATAAAATGCTTACAACGTCAGAGAAGGCAACTGAAAGGGAGCCAAGAAGAATGCACAAAGCAGCACTGTATTTACTGTCAACAGTTGTAGCCATCAAAGTCCACGAAAATGCACCAAGAAGGCCAGATAGTACTAAGTACGATCGTCTCCGATAGCCAAAAAGAGGTACGGAATCACTGTAAATCATTATTTGTCACCAAGAAAGGTACGAGTATCAGAAATTGAAACAATTGGACTAGCATCAGTCTTGAGAAACAACAGAACTGAAGGGTACCTGATAAAGCCATAAAGAGGTTTAACAAGCCATGGAAATGCAGAAAACCCAGATATCAGAGCTGTCTAGTTAATCATCAACAAATTTGTCAGTCCTATAACTGTGTGTAACGTAACTGATTACATGACAGTAGAAACTTAGAAACAAGCATAGTGAAATGATCACATCATATTGAGCATCGTGTGTCTTACTCATCAATATTTACACAGGTGTCCAACATAACTACTATCTTTGTCCCAATCATTTGTTTACTTCTTTTTATTCTTTGTGAGGGGTATTTAATCAACGGCACACAAATGATTGGGACGGAGGGAGTATATTAGAAGCTAACAGCTGCATTGGTTTAATGATTTGGTAATATATAAAAAAAGAGACACAGGACGTAAGCAAGCAATCACGCATAACTCAAAATTTAATATCTCAGCCACATGGCTTAGAGACATCAGGTAAAGTCGTACAGATGTACAGTTCATTCAATGACAATATTAAAATACAAACAAAGAAATAAAATTGCAAGAAAGTAATGCGTTTACCTCTGCGGGATCTAAATGCAAATCGTCTTTCAAATAAAAACTGACAGCTAGCCTAGAAAGGCCTAAAACACCCTGAACAAAATACACCATGGCAACAGCAATTGTATCTGCTGACATGTCCACACCAAACAATCTAAACCAGCTTTTAGCATTTTTTCGTCGGAGGGAAACTTTACTCGATGAGCGTCTTTCACTCTCCTTATCTGTTGTTAAGAAATCTCCTTCTCTTGAATCTGGATCGAAACAAGGTTAAAAAATACTGTGAGGAAGACTGGGGATTATAATAACACATTTGCAGGAGTTGCAACAAATTTCGGGCGCTTTAGAACAATGTAAGGCAGACATTGATAGTACAATTTGAAAACTCAATTTCTATAAAATCCACCAATAGGTTCCATCAAACCAAAAAACATAGCTTACAAAAGGTTGCGGGAATCAAATTCAAACAACGTCTAAAGACTGCTGAATTGACATATTATTCTGGTGTTTGGTTCATGCATATCTCTAAATCCAAATTTAAAATCTGAAAAAGGTCAATAAATATATTATTGCAGGGACAAGATAAGCCTTTTTACATTTTAGTCAAATTTAACCAATAAAACTTGAGGCTGGACAGTTGAAATCTAACTTTAGATTCTTACACAAGCCCAGCAGACATTATCGATTCAAACCACGAGCAATCACATAAGATGAAAAAGATCCCCATATCCTAGGGGTAAATAACGTTAAGGCCCTACTCCCCAGTACTAAGTATATACCGTCATAATCCAGCTCACTAACATTTGCTCTTTTCCATTTTTAACATTTATACGGGACCTCACTTGATTCATTTTTGTAACAATAGTACTGAAAAATGTGATGCTCATCAACACGTACTTAAGTGTTTTAATCATTGCTCCCGTCCATATCATCTTCCAGCTGTTTTATTTATTTTGCCTTTTTCTTTATCTCTTCCTTTAGCCACTGGCTTCCATGGAATTGCAATGTCAAACCTTAGAATTGATCCCTCCATTTTCCATAACATGTGTCATCCTCATTCCTTTCTATGACGCCAATAAAGTACTCGACTTTATGGCCAATTGTAACATTTACACCCTACTCAAGTGGTTTTCACTTTCCTCTATCATCCAAACGATGAAATAGGCCGGTCTATTTTCACATCGATTAACCTCTCGTTTTCTTTCTTCACAAAAAGATAACGTTGATTGCAATGAAAATCGAATTCTCCCTCTTACGCTTTCATTCAGCTCCTCTTTGTCATCCTCTACCCCCTAATTCTTAATTATTTCTTTCTCATTTGCATTTATTCTGGTAATCTCCAACAATATTTCCTGTTAGCTCATAACTCAACTAGCGAAAACTAATCCATAACCACGTCAAATAACTGCATTTCGTAACCTAAGCTAGATTACTAGATACAGCACATAAACTTCCACAAACATGTCATGAAACTTAGTTCCTCTGAAGCGTTCACTCAGCTCCTCTTTGTCTTAATTCTAATTTACGCCCTTCTCATTTGCCTTTACTCTCGGAATCTCCAACAATATTTCCTGCTACCTCCAACTCAACTTGCAAAACCTCATCCATAACCGCGTCAAATAACTGCATTCCCTAATCTAACATAGATACACTACATAAACCTCCACAAACATATCACCTAAGCTAATTAATCCACTTATCACCACAAATACAATCAAATCAATCGATAAACGACGTAATTACCGTAAGTAACCAAAATCAATAAAGCTAAATAACTAACTACAACAACCTTAAACACAGTAATAACATACATATTAACATGATACGAAAACTCTCATAATCAAAAATTAACATTCAATTATCCACAAACAATAAACAAAATCAACAAAATTAATCAAAATCCAAACCATCAAACAATCGAAGCGACGAATGCAATCGATAAAGCTGAATAACTATCAACAGCAACTCAGCAAGCTTAAACTAATATGACAATCAATAATCCAAAACGATAAACAAATCATCAAATAATCGAAGCGATAAATGCAATCAATTAAAGGCATTTTACCGTCGACAGCGACGAGAAAAGGTTCGAGGTCTTTATCGCGGCGGTGCGAGGTTCCGACGCCAGGCACGGGAACCGAGACCGGCATGTCGGAACTCCGGCGAATTTTCCGGTGGTTTTTCCGGCGATAAGGTTTCCGAACGCCGGCGACGAGGAGAGGAGTACAGTGGTGAATTTGGGGGAGTGTAAGAGAGAGGTGTAGTGATGGAGATGTGGAAAATGGTATTGTTGAGATTAACATGGATTTGTTTTTTTTTTTTTGTTTTTTTTTTCTTTTTGTGTTTTTCTTTTACTATTGAATAATCATTCTTAACTGTGTACTTTCAACTTTCAAGACCCTGTGTATGTCCGATGGCCAGGAGTCCAGGGCATGGCTGATTGGAGCTTGGGTCGTTCGGATTAGACCTGGCAAACGGGTTAACTGACTCGAGTTTGGGTTGGTCAATTTAGTCTTGGTCATTTTCAGGTTTGCAACAATTCGCTCAGGTTGGTCGGATTGCATCATTTCACGTTCGGATCATTTTCTGTCCATTATTACCAAGATCTTTACGAAATGGTCATTTTGCAATAATAGACATTCATATAAATGATATTGATATTGAGAGAACGATATTAAAAATAGGATAATTTCATCACTTTGTTATTGGGTTCTTCATTTATCTTCGAAGTGGCTTGATAAAACTTCCTACAAAAGCAAAAAAAACACGAGTGCATGCTGACGACTTTTTTGTGCGCTTGTTGACGATGATTTTATTTTGCATTAGTGTATGCATAAATCAGACTACTATGTACAAAGTAGTAAGATTTTGCTTATTTGATTAGAGTTTACTCTTTTCTTATACTTCCTCCAATTCACTAATAATAACAAATTTCGTTGATTTCACCCATTCGTGTGTGGTGGTTACGTAATGTGAATTGTGATTGTATATTTGCACATGATGTCAAGCAAAAAAATGCTTATATCATTGTTAAGTGTTGCAATTGACAACAATGAGTAGTTTTGCTTACCTACTTAACTACTTTAATCCCCTTTAATTTTCTATAACTAAATTAGTTAAATGTAGTTGAGCTCCTAACCCACTTCAAAACTACCAAATATTCCTACTTCATTTCCTTAAACCTCCAAAACACTATAAATCCCTCAACATTAACCCTTCTCAAATCACCGATCTTAATAACAGCCGTATAAATTATAAAACGGTATTCAGTAAAAAGCATACTGCGAAAAAAAACTACGTTAACTTTTCAAAATGATGAATGTTTTGAAGACTAATTCCTTCTTAGCCATATTATTGGCTTATACTATGTTTCTTAATTGTCCAACTAATGCACAATTCCCTACTTCTCCATGCACAGCCTCAATGCTAACAAGCTTCACACCATGTATTAACTACCTTACTAATAGTACTTCAACCGGAACATCTTCGCCGACCAGTGATTGTTGCAACTCCCTTAGGTCTCTTGTGAGCAATAGCTCAGGTTGCTTTTGCCAAATTGTTACTGGAGGTGTTCCTGTTCGTCTTCCTATTAACCGGACTTTGGCTATCTCGCTTCCTAAGGCTTGTAACCAACCTGGGGTTCCTGTCAATTGCAAAGGTTAGTTGTTAAATGCACTTATTAGTTAACCAAGTCTTATCATACTCGATACTGATTTATTAGTTTTAAAGCTCGTGTGATGCTAAAAAAAGTCTCGTAAGAGTATTTCTTTTTGAGACGTTGATATAAGGAACTACGCGTAAAGTTTAGTTTTTTTAAGACGGAGAAAGTAAAATGGAGTTTTATGTCGTTTCTAACAATTTTCCTCTGATTTCAGCTTCTCCTGGTTCTCCACTTCCTGCACCAGGTACTGAAATTTCTGTCATATGATCGAAACAAATGATTAGCATCGTCATATTTAATACAGTATGTCAGTATTTTAGTTTGGTGATATGAAAATCAAAAAGTTTATGTGTTGATTTTTTCGAAACTGGCAGGTCCTACAGCAGCATTTGGCCCATCTGCCTCCCCTGCAGCATCCGTCGTTCCTGGTCCTTCAGGTACTTGCCTTGGTTTACAATCAGTTTCCGGGTTAATGTAAAATTTCAAGTTATATATTCATACATGCTAAAGATTGCAAGTTAAAAATAACAATGCAGGTAGTACAATTCCTACAACAGAAACACCAGCCCTGGCTCCGGTCTCTGACACAACACCTACAACAGAAGGATCAGTACCAGGAACATCGACACCTACTGGTACTGGTACTGGTACTGGTACTGGTGCTGGCACTGGCACTGGCACCGGGGCTAGTCCCACTCCCACAGCGTCAGCTTCCATCCCCTCTCTCAGTGTTTCGCCTTTACTCATGATTTCTTCAGTTGCCATCTTGATGATCAAGTTCCTTTAGATGGTCTCCCGTTCATGGTTCACCCACTGCTTTGTAATATATCGGCGAGCGCATCATTCTTTCAGAGTTGTGATTATGTAGTCGTTTTGAGTCGTGTGTAATAATTCAATATTGTCTGTGCGATTTCCCAAGTACTATTTATGTAAATGCATGTGTTTTTGTGTTGTCATCTCTACACTACAGGGAGCCTTGTATAGGAATCCTTATGTATTCATCATTTGATTATAGAGTTAATCCGTTTGTTTGCATGTACGACCTTCTCTTATAAGTTTTCGTGTTCACTCTATCTATCGATGGGAGTATTGCGAGTGCATTTTGAAGCGGTATCAATCAGACAATCATTTTTAACTGCAGTGAACACAGTGACAGATATAATCAGTTGGAAGACCTTGACTAACCCGTCTCACGTTTACTGTGTTGGCTGAATGCACACGAATTGCAGTACTGCAAGTCTGCAACAGTTGAATCCTAACCTCTTGCTCATGCTTCAACTGTGCATCAAGTCATTCATTTCAGCTGTTCCCATTCTAGGAACAACATTTCCATGATTCGATGACTCTCATCCGTTGTATGAACGATCAAAATTACAACTCCACCCCTCGGATCAATGCAGACATACACAAAGCATAAATACAGCTCTAATGTCTAATGAATGTACATTCCAAACAAATTTCAGAAATGGGTCTAACTGTTATAATGTGTGTCGTCAAATGTGCTATAGCTGCTACCTTAATACTGTCGGTTTTCGCTCCTGGCATTCAGTCGGAGAACCTAGGGTGCTCTTTGCAGGGCTTAGAGCTAGACAGATGCTTGAACCAAAAAGGAGAATATGTCTTCCTAGAACCATGTTGTCGAGCGTTGAACATGGCTATTAGAACAGGTGTGCACTGCTTGTGCTCAGTACTGATGACTAATACTCCAGAATTCATTACCCTCTTCTCTTGGTCCATGTCAAGCTGCTACATTTCAGTCCCTCCTATGACCATTTGCCGAGGTAATTATACTACTCCCTCCGTCTCAATCATTTACGTACCTAGTCATAGCCCTTTCACCTTCCCTTAAGAGAACTTTAGGTGAGACCGTTATATGGCAAGCTATTGCCGTTCTCTGTAGTGATGATTTAGATTTACATTGAAATTTGAAAATTTTCGCTTATTTTTTCTGTGTTGCATTCGGAACTTTTTAATGACAGAGTTTATATGAGATGGTAATACACGTGAAATCAGTTCAAATATATGGAGTACTAACATTAAATTTGTTTGATTGATGAAGATATGGGAACAATGCCGATCACACTCCCAATCGACGTACATCCTTACGCCCCACCAAGGCAGCTGCCATCAGCGCAAACAAAACAGCTAGTACCGGCACCTCCCCCTCCACAGCAAGTCAACGTCTCATCAATCTTCTCCACGTCAAATAACAACTCAAATGCGGTTAAAAATCCGGCTGAGTTGAACAAAAATGTTACTCAAAAAATACATGTTTCTGAAGTAGTGAAGAACGCGTCTGGCCGTGACGATGCTACTTATGTTATTTACTGCTTTACTTGGTTGCTTTCTCTAGCTGTTTATGCCATGAGTCCATGACCATGGTTGCCTGAAGATGTGCGTTTTTTTCATCTATTTTTATTGGATCGGCAAGAATGTAGTTTGTTTTAATGTCGAAAAAATATAATTCTCGTTCTATAATTTTGAAAGAATTATCGATAGTATTACGCAAGGTCTTCTAAAATCTTGACCGCATCACCATTTTTAATTATAATAAAAATAAATCAGCAACCAATTCAACATTGCTTCTTGACAAAAGTAGTGTAACTGTGTAAAACCTTATCACAGAATCCGCCGTTGTGGCCTAATCTCGGTTGTTTTGCTTTATAAATGCGACCAATATCGGTTCAATATGAGGTTGCCAGAATTCCAGTGAACTTCAAAATTTTGACCACTCAACCACGGTTAGGTGTTGCAACCAATATTTTAAAATACGCAACATATTCGTGATAACTTCTGAGAAATTTCTTTTCCTGAAGCTCTGGGATCTGATTCCTTCTTTGCATTCGCAACTTCAGTCAAAAATAGCATTCTTTAGATCTTAGACAAGAAAAGGCCTCAGAAATATTCTAGAAGTAGGGCGAGGGAATGAGCGTGAATGCGTAATCAAAAAGAAAGTAATAGGTAACCTGGGACTCTGGAAGGATGTGCAACACAGTAGATGGTCATTTCCATCCGTCGGACCACTCATCCTCATCCTTAACAGGTCGGGGAAAACCTTCTACCCATGAACAATCTTCACTTTCTCGCTTTGAAGCATGAGATGTCCCCTTTGCCCCTCCCCCTGTACCTGAACAGCCCCACTGTGTCTCTCGGCCAGAACCATTAGACCCCTTTATCACTTGGCCAGACCGTCGTTGATTTGCCATTCTCTCTGGACCGTCAGATTTTTGCCTATTTACCATTCTTTCTGGACCGTCAGTCCGCCCCCCATTTACCTTTCTCTCTAGACTGTCAGCCCCTTCCCCATTTACCTTTCTCTCTAGACTGTCAGCCCGTCCTCCTGGTGTACCTTGCTCCACTGAATCTGAACCACCACATTGCGTCTCTTGATCCACACCATCAGCGCATCCCTCCATTTCTGCTTCATCTGGACCGTCGGACCATCCCTTCTTTACTGCTTCATCTGGACCCCTCTTTCCCGCTTGTCGGGGACCGTCAGACCATTCTTCTTTTCCCACTTGAGCTGGACCGTCTGAATACCCTTCTCGATCTAGACCATCAGACCACCCGCCCTCTTCCGCTTGATCTGGAACGTCAGAACATCCCATTTTAACCGCTTGTTCTGGACCGTTGGACAATCCCCAACCCCCCTTGACCATTTCATCAGGACCATCAGACCAATCTCCCTTAACCGCTTGATCAGGACCAGACCACCCCTTTCCTGCTTGATTTAGACCATCAGACCACCCGCCCTTTTCCGCTTGATCTGAAATGTCAGACCATCCTCCTTCAACCACTTGATCTGGACCGTCGGACCATCCCCCCCTGGCCACTTTGTCTGGACCATCATACCAACCCCCGTTGACCGCTTGATCAGGAGTGTCAGACCATCCCCCCTTTACCATTTGGTCGGGAGTTTCAGACCATCCGCCTTGACCTTGGTCTGGAGCATCTGACCAGCCCCACTGGTTCTCCTGGTCGGGAACCCCAGACCATCCCCCCTCCGTGACTTGCTCTGGAGGGTCAGACCATCCCCCTTGTGGACCTTGCTCCACTGAATCAGACCATCCCCATTGTGTCTCTTGATTAGCAGCACCAGACCAATCCCCGGTTTCTTGCTCTGTCCATTCCTCCTCTATCGGAAACTGACGTTCCGGAAGAGAGCAACCCTCATATGAGTTGTTATCAACACAACGCCATAAAAGTTTCTCCCAGTTACGATCCTAATAGACAAAAGCAACAGTAATACCCAAAGGAACGTTAGTGTCAAACAAATTGCTTTCTCCTTCCAAACACAAATTAATATAACAATATTTACTCCAAAGCCTCAAAGGCTCTGCATGCGGCATGATAAGGAAGTCAGCGGCGGCTATGTGTTAAAACACAAAGAAGCGACCCATAAAGAAAATTGAGGCGTAAAAGACATCAACGCTCTGCTATTTCATATTATAAGAAGAAAAGAAAGGTTACCGAACCATTTTGTTTAACACGTCATATTACAAAGCCAAAGAATAATGAGTCCTATTTGGAAACAAATTCACCATTTCATAAGAACTTGTGACAAACATGATAGATCAAATTCATAGGAAAGAGCTATTAAACGCTCATAATCACTATCACGATCATTAATCCGGTGCCTCAAAGAGTTTATCGTAACAAGAGCACAAGGCGTATAGGATAGAACAATAGCATCAATATATAAGACAGATCAAAAATTGCTAGCGTGATTGACAAGTATTAGTATTACAGCATAAGAGGAAACTCTGTTAATTTTGGGATTTTATTGATCCATGATCGGAAGGACAAAATCATGCAAAGCTTATGAACAGACATTTATGAGTAGAGGCAACAACATAAGCTAGAACGTCAGCAGAGAGATGGTTTAGCAATACCTTACAGATAATGTGTGGATTTCCAATAATGACAAGCAAGGATCTAGCTCGGGTAATAGCAACATTAAATCTTTTTGGATTACTCAGAAATCCCAGGCAATAGATTCTATCGAATTCGTCGTGTTTTACAGTAGATCGAACAGTCGATATGATAATGACCTCCCTCTCTTGTCCCTGAAATTGCTCAACGCTACCAATTTTGATATTCGTGATCCCTGCATCATCCAGGGCAAGTTTTATTTTGGCCACTTGTTGCCTGTAAGGTGTAATTACCCCAATCATATCTTCACTCACTTTCCTAGCTATGAGTTTCTTGATGAGTTTAACAACCATGCTTGCCTCGGTTCGATTAAACCATGAAGGGTTATCTCCTTCTCTCTCATCATAGGCTTGGATACCATTAAAAAGAATGGGAAACTCCTTGTTAGGAAGGAGATCAGCCCAAGGCAAAGATTCCAATGATTCATGACATGCAATCAATTGCCCATTGTAAAACAATTCTGAAGGCAGCTGAAGTATGTCAGGGTGGGACCGGTAGTTCCGTTGAAGGGTTGTTACATATCCTTCATCCCCTTCACTGTACAGTTCACACTCAAACAGCCTTTCCAGATATGATTTTGCTAACCCGTGAATTTTTGCATCTGGTGAGAAAATGACTGGTCCCAGTTGCTTCGGGTCGCCAGCAAGAACAATGACAGTGTCTTTGTGGCAGAGGTTGGAAATGGGAACCATGGTTTCTGGTTCCGAAGCCTGGCCTGCCTCATCCAGAATTACGTGAGAGAAGTTTCCCTTCTTGACACCTTCAACATGCAGAAGGGAGGAACTCATATACGTTGTTATGATAATTCGGTAGCGTAACAAGTCTCTGATTGGAGGGCACTTGAACATATTTTCTTCACCACAACAAAATTGCAGATAATCAGGGTTCATATCCTCGTATGGACGACTAACCGCATTGAGCCGAAAGATATCGCTATCTCTGATCCGGGTGCCTTTTTTATTCAAGATCTTCTCCAATATATGATCGGCTGCACTATTTGATGCAGCGCATATCAGGATTCGTGAATGCTTTCTGGTAGTGTAAAGTTGAAGGACCGCTTCTACAAGTGTCATAGTTTTACCAGTACCTGGGGGGCCATTTATAATGTATGGGACCCCTCCTTTGCACCCCATAATCATTCTAACAGCATTCAGTTGTTCCTCGTTGAGATTACCAGATATCGGTACAACTGATGTTGGTTTAATACGTCTCTTCACAGAAGACTCGGACGGGAAGAGAAAATCTACGTGTAATTCTTCTGCAGCTTCAGTTGCGTGATACAATCGTCTCATGTTGACACGATTATACATGAAACTGATGTTATAATAATTTTGATCACAGTGACGCTTGTGGAAGTCATCGGCAAATTTCAGGTATACTTGATCAGCCTCGACACGGTGGATACATCCCTGTCCAACAACACACTTTATGACTCAACAAATCTAGGTCCAAATTTGACAGCTTTGACTTTTGACAGCCGGGAATCAAGTAAAGAAACTAAGGCACGGAAACAATCAACCAGCTATCGAAGTCAACGACTAACAGTTTGTCCTCTGTAATAACTAATAAGCAATCATTTGACCAGACTGTCTTAGCAATAGTTAATATGAAACTCTCCTTTATAGTATCTGAAACTTGAAAGAAGAGGATGTTTTGGTTATCTAGTAAAATTTGCACAAAGCATTCAAGAGTGCAGTAGACAGTGATCCAACAGTACCTGTAGAACAAAATGTCTACGAAATACACCATTAAAAAGAATCTACACGCAAACTATAAAAGAGGATATTATATGGAAGGCCTTCCTTTTTCTTTATTTAACATAAGTGATAAAAAAGTAGGAGCAAGTTATATAGACTGCCTCAGAGTAAGGGTTCTAGTGCCTCACAATATTATTGTACTCCTCAAACAGCGATTGCCAATTAAACTGACAAAACAAATGAAGCTCATTACCTCGTAAACACGACTCTCTTCCCCATATTGAGATACAAGTCTGGCATACACAGAATCTCCATGCACAAGTGAGGGCCTTCTCTCGGCTAATCCTAGCACCTCAAGTATCAGAAACTGACGTCCCCGGCTCTTCATAGTGACATTTTCCATATCATAAGCCCTTATATCTTCCTGCAGAGAGGATGTGAGCTGGTCAATAATAGCAAAGAACTTGATTGCAGAAATATCAATGCTGCATAGGTAAAAGGAACAACAGGCAGTCAGGTAAAAAAGATCTAGTCACCTCCAACCGAACCTCTTCCATGATAAGCAGTGTTCTAAAGTAAGGTACATAATTCTTCTTTGATAATCCATCTATAATGGCATCTGGAACCTGCTTACTCTTTATTATCTCTCTTATATCTGCTGGTATTTTATAAAAAGGAAGCCTATGTCGGAAAGTACGGTTGCCTGCCTTAGAAGCAGGACGAACCCCATTGACAAATGTATCAACGGTAAACTGGGACTTGTTTCTCGCTCTTTGATAAGGCTTTTTCGAAGCTAAAGCCTTGGAGATATTGTCTTCTGCTAAAACAAAGACCACTCGTTCTATCTTATCATCCCCAACATCAAAATGGACAATGCATGTAAGCATACCAATTTCTTTAGGCTTGCAAGACAACCAAACTGTCAATGTTTTGTTTGGCTGGAGCACCCGGTCTTCCAAAGAAGATGAACCTACAAATCCTGGTTTGGAAGGATCCATCAAGGACAGGGTAAAAGACTCTTCCGGATTTGACGCATATATATGGATTCCCCAAAGTTCAATTGATTCTGTAGTGGTGTTCTCTAAGGTAATTGCACAGCTATTAGTCTCATTAACTGATACTGACTGGGGTCTCTGTTGTAAAAACGGGAAAGGCACAGAAATTACGACCGGGCCCTCATCGATTGGATTATAGCTACACACAGATTTATCATCTCCATAATCGAGGAACCCCATCTCTCCTTTATCTCCAATGACGGAATATTCATCATCGGATTTGTCTCCATAGACACTCATCGCTCAAACTAAGACGATGTGAGTAACAATCTAAGAGCTCCTCTTTGTGTCAGGTGACTCAGATGCAATTCCAAGCTCCTCCTGCCAAACATAAAACAATAAAAAGAGTTTATAAGTAATACAAATAAGCTTTCCAGTAATCAGCTAGTAAGCCTAGTATCATCAGCTCACTACGGTAAAGTAACGCAATGACACACATGTCTATAAGTTACGATCCAGATAATGAAACCAGACTTCAACACTAAACCTACGATTCTTCAAAACAGTTTTACCAGGTTGTGTATGAGTTGACACGGAAACTTTATTTTAGGCCAACCACATGAAATTCTTACAAATAAGCCACGTCTGAATCAGTCTGATATTTCACCCCACATCTATGTGTCTATGTCCAACACTTGCCGTCAAAGGCATCAAGTAACACAGCCATCAACCTTTAGAGCTTTTACCTCGCTCTCAACGTCTTACTATTGCTTAACTACTGAAAATGCAGGGTATACTTGAAGACACTAAATTTTTATCATTAATCATTATGTACTCTCAACCACCACTAATTAGTACAAGTTGCCAAACATAACTGTTCTGACACAGGGCATATGTAAAACATACATTTCCACTTATGTCCACACTTTTGATTAACAGATCCCATTACATAGCATGCAGCTTTAAAGATTTAACAACATCAGAGAACAAAATCCGAAATTTTTCAAAAAAAGAAAAACAGAATTAGGTAAACAAGTTTGAGATCAGTATCAAAAGTGTGGTAATGATTCTGGATTCATACCCAAAGCATTGAAATTTATAATCTCGATTCGACAAATTTATGATCATGTAAAAAACACAATAATTTGAGGAACCCACAATCCTCATTTATCTGAATTTTTTTTTTGCAGAATTAGATAAACAAGTTTGAGGTTAATATCAAAAGTGTGGTAATGATTCTAGATTCATACCCACGGCATTTAAATTTATAATCTCGGGTTTCGACAAATACATGATCATATAAAAAAAAAAAACAATAATTTGAGTAACCCACAATCCAAAACCCACAAATTTAGCTACACAAACAGAATTAACCAAATTAGGGTTTTTCAGGGTTTCAATCAAAATGCTGGATTAATCATTCGAGTAAGTTGAATTCAGATTGTTCATAACATAGTAGAATAAAGGTGCCCTAAAATTACCAGTAAAAAAAAGCAATCAAAAACAAGAAAACAACAAAAATTGAGAGAATGTAGAATAAGAAATTACCAGAAAAAGAGAGGATGAAAGGGGTAATTTTACTGGAATTGAGATCAGTGGGGAGTTTATTTGTGACAAGTGACAACTGACGAGGATTCTGTTGTTGTAAAATGTAAATGCATCGCTCTCAGCCTCTCACCGTGATTTTATCAAATGCGGTTATGATTGTTCACATTCCAAGTTCGGAAAATGAGACGACGCTACCAATTTGTTGTTTACGAGTCCGTATCATCACTCTCATAAACGGAGTATACATTATACAGTTTACGGACTATACCACCAGATGTACAATACTATTGTACATCCAAGGTTATTTTAGTCCTTTTCCTATTAAAAAAAAAAAAAAAAAAAAAAAAAAAAAGAAGTTACGTAATCTCCAATTCTCCTTCTCTCTTTAACTGCTTCCATATTTCTCCAACTCCTCTCCATCTTCCTCCATCACCCAGTTAATAAATCCCATCTTCTTCCTTAAATTATTATATCAATCATTATTATATCTCTCTTTATTCAATCAGAATCAATAAGAGTTTAATCAGTTTTTACCGATGGRCGAATCTTCGATAGCGGATGAAACATCAAATGTATCGTCATCAATGGAACATGAAAATCTGAAGGAGCGTGACACTTCAATGGAAACTAAACTATTTACCTCTGAATCAATGGTTTTGGAAAGACAACTACATATTACGCCTCCGTGTGAAGGTAATTTTCTTAAGCTCGTTTTTTTTTATATAACTC
>VHZZ01000015.1:523989-537151 GCA_009801015.1 Silene noctiflora
ACACACGCACACACTGTGTCAGTGTCCCACACCGTTGCCTCCTTTCCCGTCTTCCTGCAATCTTAAAAATTTGTAGGAAATTGTGACGCTCGAAGGCCTCCTTAAAGTCAGTGCGGTTGACCAATCTTTCCCCTTCTTTCTTGTGCTTTTCCTTCAAACCAGTTCTGAACTTCTAATTACTCTGTTTTCTTGTGAAAGCAATTCAGACTGTAGCTTCCGCCTTCTAGGATTCTCATTTTTCATAGTCCTATATCGGTTTTCGCCTTCTAGGATTCTCATTAACTTCTTGTATTGAAATTAACGTCAGAGTTAAATTTGGTTGACCTCAGTTTTTTACTTTGGAAGGGAAACAACTCAAGAAGAGAGGAAACCAGCAAACCTCTATGTTTTTCTGACCAATTTCTTGATGAAAGGATTTATAATAGTGAACACCTAGAGCCAGTCAACCAGGTAGTTTGTAGGACTTTATAGGTGTCGTGTTAAAACTTGGACTCCTGCATTAGTTCAGCCATGAGTTTATTTTGAAGGCAAACAGGGTTATAAACCACATAATGTTGGCCAAAGTTGTTGCAAGCATTTAATGGCGTTACTTTGTCAGGCATATATCAGGTTATGTTCCAGCGTTAGGGAGGAATCAGAATTACTGAACATTTTTTCTTGGCGATGCTGTCTCTCTTGTTATTTAGTCGTTGTCCTCAAGTTAATTGGATTAATGTTACAAGAAAGTTACATCAACAACAATTATAGTTTCCAGAGGTAGATTGTGAGGTTAATGCCTCGTAAACGAGAGGGAGAAGCTGATCTTTAACGTATTCCTGAATGCTAGTGAAGTTTGATTTAGGTTTTTGTTGTCCTTTTCTGTAATTGATAAAAGTATTTTCTCTTAGTTACTCTAATTTGCTAGTAATTATTGTAGTGCAGATTGAATATTACGAAAGGTTATTACCGCTCGTACCGTTGAATGTGCCACTTGGATCTTTCTCCAACATAAAAGAAGGGGATTGTCTTGTTAGTTTTTCTCGTCGTGGAATATACGAATTCAAGGTGAACTAGTTGTGCATTCTCCTCTTGTAATGCTAATGAATTCTAGTAACACCCTTAGGCGCTGAAAAGATTTGTGAAAGCTACAAACTTGGTGTTACCTCAAAAGTTTCTACGATTCTGTTTATTTGTCTTAAACTTGTTTAAAAGTGTCTATCTGATTGATCAAGGGAAGCTGGTTTCTGCATGAGCTATGTGATAAATGATTGATATATTGATGTTTCCCATTCCCATATTGTTTAAAATAATAGCCAATGGATTTGGTGATCTGCAGATTATTGAGTTTTCCGTAGGGTTTCTTTATTTTTTTCTCTGTTTAGCAATAGTCATTTTTAAGAAAAAGTGAATATCCGTTTTGATATGTATTTAGAATAGTGAATTTGTTGATTCATTTTTCAGATAATGCTCTTTCACATCTAGAACCGTATCAGTTAGTCTATAATCTATACTTGTACAAGTGAAAAGCTTTAGTGGTACTTCTTATCACTTCTTCACAGTGCTGATTGAGAAATGCTTTTAAGTTTTAAACATATCAAATGTCTAGTATACCCGTTGCATATAGTTTCCTTCAATTGTTCGGCATTTCTCAGTTTGGCTTACGTCAAAAATTGTTCTCTCTCTTCTGCTGACAGAAAAAAATAGAAAGTGTGGGAAAGCATCTTTGTTCTGTTGTTTACGGTTCACTTCCTCCAGAGACTCGTACACGACAGGTAACAAATAGTTAGTTTTTTGGAAATTTTATGTTTTATGCAAATCGTTATCATCTGCATGTTTCGTTGTGTTCCTTGCTTACAAGCTAGGAAGCATGGACACTCCTCCCAACCACTTACAAGTATGATGTCAGACATTTTAGCACACAGCTGGTAATTGCTTTTGTATCGTAGTGGCCTGGAGAAAGCTGATGATATTTTGAACTGACTTCCCAAAATTAAGTGTTGATTATTGAGATAGTTGAACATAATTAGAATCATTTAAAAAATATTTATCTAAATTTGACTGCTTGGTGAAAGATGGGATGTTTCTTAAATTCTTTTGAACATCAGTTTGTTATTTCTTATCAGTTTTTACTTTATTTTTGAGCTTTTTTAGTTTTTAGTATACATTTGACGCAAGCTCATCTGAAATCAGAAATGTTTAGTGTACATTTGACGCAAGCTCATCTGAAATCAGAAATGGTGTATATATTTGTGGAAATAATAGAGATCACAAGTAAAAGAGGATAGACTTCAAACATGGGAATCAACTCAATTACAGATTGTAAGAACGGAGTTTGAACGCACTTTGTAACCTTTTATAATTAAGGCCCCATTGGCAGAAACAAGTTTCATTTCATCCGCCTTAAATTGATACTGTGATTTCGCAATGTTACTACATCTGTGACCGATACCAAATTTCGCAATGTTACTACATCTGTAAACAGGTTTCTGATCCTGAAAAATGGATTATGGTTATGTAAGTCAAAAAGTCAAAACTTGCCCGTACTGATAATATAAATAATGTCTTGTTATCTGGTGAATGCAGCATATTTGTAAAAACATTATTAACTGTTATACATATCGTCTTTGATTATAACCATTATGATTATTGACACTCAAATTTCGGCCTTGGCACGAGAAGAATACGAGCTCATAATTTGCGTATAAATGCAGGCAACTCTCTTCAATGATGCTGCCAGTGAGCTAAATGTTCTTGTGGCTAGTGATGCAATTGGAATGGGTCTTAATCTAAATATTTCTAGAATCATATTTTCATCGCTGAAAAAGTTTGATGGCGTGGAGACACGTGATTTGACTGTTTCAGAGATCAAGCAAATTGCAGGTTGGTACTTGTCCCTGTTGTCAGTGTTTCGTGTTTTCTTAAACTTACCTTTCAACTTTTGCAAATTTTCAATTGTAGTATGAGACACCAATATGAGAAGTGAGAACAGTGATTAAGCCAATAACGCATGTACTTCACATTCTATTAGATAATTTTGACAGTTTATTATAAAGTTGATTAGACAAGCACTTCAATAGTATGGTTTGTTTCTCTGGTAGTTGTCTTGTAGTTTTTGATGTCTGAGACGGTTTTGGATGCTTGTAGGAAGAGCTGGGAGGTATGGATCCAAGTATCCTGTTGGTGAGGTAACATGCCTGGATGCTGAAGACCTGCCTCTTCTTCACAAGTCACTCAAGCGTTCATCACCGATGCTATTGGTGAGTAGTGTCTTTTATAGCTGCAGAAAATGTACATTTATGGGGTTTTTGTCATAAAACTCGTAATAGTGTCACTAAAATATTTGTTGAATTAAACAACTTCTTGAATAGAAAGGTCTTTCATTTAGCAGATTTATTGTGCTTTAGCTGGTTCAAAATTTCCGGCCTTTCCTAATGAAGGCAAAGACTCGCTATTCTTTTGGCTTTGAGATAAAATCAAAAGCAAATTGGCCCCAAGACCATTTTTCATACTAAGTCACTGGAAACAACTTTCCTATTATCATGGGAGCAACGTTGCATATTTTTTATTGTTCAATCCCCCCCACTGCCCCTCCCATGCCATCCTTGGGGAAGTTTCTCTTTTGAGCATGGGATTGATAATGAACTACTACAATATTTTCACAGTTCAAACATATTCTGCCTTTTGGTCTCACTTACTTATACTGCATATGCTGTATGATTGACAGTCTGCTGGGATATTTCCTAGCTATGATCTATTGCAAATGTACTCCAGAGCTAATCCGAAAATTGGCTTATACGACATATTGGTAGGTTACGAGCTATCTTCTTCTCTTGGGAGTATTTTTATTGGTCTCTCAATTGTTTATAACAATAAGGTCTTGTTATTGCAACTGCTCATATGCATGGAAAGTTTGCTTCTGATTAAGTTACCTCGTAAACCAAACAGCGGTACTTGAAAAGATGGATAACTGTAGAACATTTTAGAAACAAGTACTTGAACAGGTTTTGAGATCACGATTCGAAAGTCTGAAACCATTGTAATACTGTTGAATACAAATAGAAACAAGTAAATGAGATGCCGTGGGATTATTACTTTTTTGTGAGAACATTAGAGGTCATTTGGTTGGGGGTCTGAATGAAAAGGAAGGTATTGAAAACTCTCCATTCCCTTTGTAATTGTTTGTTTAGTCACTTTTCCCTCACCCTTTACCCAATATCCAGAAAAGGGATGACCCCGAATCCTTCTAAGGGGGTGTTTGGTTGAGAGGTTTGGAATGGAATGGAATGGATTCTATTCATTTTAGTGTTTGGTTGGGGCATTTTGGAATGGAGTTAGAATCCCGTTGGATTCTATCTCCACCCCAACCCCTTGGAATCTCATACCCACTCCGTCCCCCATGGATTCAAACTCCATTCCTTTATGTTTAAAACTCTAATGAACCAAACATGTTTTGAAAGGTATGGAATTAGAACCCCATACTTCTATGGTCTCTCATCCCAATCCATTCCATTCCTAAGCAGTGAACCAAACGACCCCTAAGTTGATTCCCCCATTCCCCCAAAAGGGTATCCCATACTCCTTCCCTACTACCTACTATGACTTCAACACCTAAGTCCACCATCGACACCGACCACCAATACCCACTGCCTTCTCCCATACCAGCACCACCACCACCGCCGGAGCCGCCTTCCTCCGGCTAACACTCTCACCATCTCAGTCCAGCCCACCAGACAACCCCCAATCCTGCCAAAATCCACCAACTCCAATTCGTAACACCACACTAATAACAAAAAAAAACCTCCCATAACCCTCAAAACACCCTCCCCCCCACTAGTGTTTTCGGGGGGTAGGGGAGCGTGGTTCGAGGGTATGGGAGGTTTTTTTTTTTGTTATTAGTGTGGTGTTAGGAGTTGGGGCTTGTGGTCTTCGATTGGATTGGGGGTGTCATGAGGGTGGTCGCCGGATTGAGGGTGGCATGAGGGATTGGGAGGTTTTTTTTTTTTGTTATTAGTGTGGTGTTAGGAGTTGGGGCTGGTGGTCTTCGATGGGATTGGGGATGACATGAGGGTGGTCGCCGGATAGGAGGAGGCGCCGGTGATGGACGCCGGTTGTGGGCGCCGATGAGAGGTGCTCCAGAAATGAAAGTCTAAAGGGGATGAAAACAATTTACATTGTAAGTATAACAAGAAGATCTCAGTTTCAGATCCGATTCCTCAAGAGCTGTTTACCATGACCGAGCCCCTCTCTACTTAAACTGAAAATCAAAGAGGCAAAAAGCAATATATAGATTGAAGTACTGTAAGAAGTTCTCAATTTTGCCTTTTTTATTAGGCCTCTTGATCTTTGTGCCCTTACAACTTGGACATTAATGGAACTCCATCAGTCCATCTCTTAATGTTCTTATTCTTGGAGTTAGACTATTGTATTTATAATTTTTAGTATGTCTCTCATGACCAACCAGCTTTTTTACAAACACCCACCCTTAATTCATAGTTATACTTTGAGGGAATCTTGTTCAAATTACTGATATATTAATATGCAAATGCTACAACTCTACAAGTGTCATGTGGTGTATTTTTATTGGTCTCTGTCTGTAATTCATCATGTTTTGTAGCTATGAATTACAGAGTATGATACGGAGGAAACTCACAACTTTTGTTATAAAATATTCCGTGATTGTGAATAGTAACATCGTATATTAATCCACATGTATTGTTCAGCCTTTCTTCCTGTAATGTAGGTTTTTGTCTTGGCAGGAACACTTCTCAACAAATTCAAAATTGTCTCCAGCCTATTTCATGTCCGACTGTGCAGGATTGCTGGTACCTAAATTAATTTTTTTCTCTTTCATTTTTTGAGGATGTGCGGGAGCTCCAACAGAACTGCTTCCACCGTCCCAAGTCCCAACCATGAGGATGTGGGTTTGATTTTCTTCAACCCCAATCAAGTGGCTGACTGGCTGTGCAGATTTATGATATAATATTTCTAGGCGTGTAGAGGATGTAGCAAAAAGTTAAAATCTTTTTCTTTTGGCAATTCTCAGTGATGTGCTTGATAATTTCATGATCCTGAATCCTGACGAATAGATTGAAAAAATTGTTTGTTTTTCCCCCTTCAATTTGAAGTACAAATGACTACGGCAAATTCTAACCCTTCTAGCTCTTGTGTGAGTGTGTGACCGTCTGGAGCGTCACCTGTTCCCTATCATTGCTTTTATCCGTTAAGTTTTTGAAACTTGTCATACGACATTCTCTGTAAAGTGTAAACATAAGTAACAAATGTATTAGAGACTTCGAAGTTTTAATCTAGAAATAGAGCTGTTGTTGTCTTTAACTCTTCAGTTCAGCGTATACTAATGCTATTTGCGCTACTAACCCCCAAATCTCCACGTCTCCATTTGGATATAGCTACGATTCTTGAATATTGCACCTACATGAAACCACTGCAGTGGATTGATGTCAGACCTATTTTGGTGGCTATGATCTATGGACATGTCATGAGAGGTATGTTAGAACGCGCCTCATAGGTTGTGGCTATGATCTATGGACATGTCTTTACAAACATATCAATCAAATTGTAAAAGCAGTCATTTTGCGACTGTGCTAAGAAGTATAATGCTGGTTACCTTAGAATGTTATTTGGATACAATTTTTGTACCAAGGCCTCTATTTAAGTATTTCTAAGATCAGCTTTCTTATCTGGAAACAGAGCCATGTTGCAACCAACTTTAGTCTGTTTTTGACATTATGAAGTATTGTTTCTCTAGGAGTATTTTACTTCTAACAAAAGCTTGCTGATGCAGAAAGTAGCTGCTATCATTGACGAGCTGCCTCTTGGTTTGCATGAGAAATACCTCTTTTGTATAAGGTATCAACTCTTATACACACTCTTCTTAATTGTCGGAGGTCATTTGACATTTTTGACCTTTATTTACACTAAGCTTGCTCTTATCTTTTCCTTTTAAAAAACATAGTATGCAAAACTTAGAGCAAATAAACTACAAAAGCTAAAAGGCTCAAGATTTTTGATTGTCCACTGTGTTCACCATGAATATACTTTCTTGTCTTGTAAACCCTTTATCCATGCCATTTCCATACGTTTGATGAAAATATACCTTGCATATATTCAACAAACATCTGGAAATGACATGAATGGAAGGTGTATTCATAATTCAGAGTTCTCTGGTAGTATTTGCTAATTTGTGATGTAATCGTTACATTCAACTGTCATCAGTACCCATTAGGGACTTCTTTTCTTTTGATCAGCATTTGCCGACAGCCTCGAAATCATTGTAATTCTCAGTATAAGTTCATCTAAATCTGAATTCTAGATATCTAGCCCCATGGGAAGAACAATTTTGGGCTATTTTTTCGAACATTTTCAACTGGGCCTACACAGCAACCTATATGGACGCTATTATATAAGATTATGGCTGTGGAAGAGTAGTTTAGAATTTTAGTTGTGCACAGCAGCTCCTCACCATATGTTCTGTCCCCGTATAATTTTCTCTCATTCTTTAGGATCATCTTATCACCTCCCTCACATCATCAATGTGTCCAGAAGATAACTACCAGCATTAATTGTGGGGCAAGTGAGGAAGGATGAACAAAGTTGATCAGGTAAAGTAAAACTCGTATAATAAAGTTGGATTCTTAAGGTCATTTCTTGCAAAGGCTGAGTAATTTGAGTCCCAATTGGCATCAGCCATGATTGATTGCACTCTGAGCACTGCACCTTATCGCTCAATAGTTACCAGTCACCCTCATTACTCCCTTTATTTCAGATTAGTCTTCACACTTTCCTTTCTAATCCATTTCACAATAAGGCTTGCAGCTTGCTTTGTTCCTTTTGAGGTAAATAGGTTAATCCTACTTAATCTTGATATTTACATGTATCATAACTCTTCAATTCCCCACTTGCATACCCCTTGTCACCATGTTACAAAAAATGCCACTCAGTTCTTACTTGCATACCTTTTAGCACTTTTTGTGTCTACTTGCACTCTTCATCGATCTACCTTTCAGGGAGTATGTGTTAGTCCAAAATGCACAGAGTTGCAGTTGAGAGATGATGAGTATGGTTAAATAATGGAAAAAGATTGGAGTATTGGACCAATGTCTAAACTAGAAAAATTATATAATTAGAGTTATCATAAGGTATAGATATGAGAAATACTCAAATTATTTTCCTTCTCTAATGGCCATTTTGTAGAAAACTAGAAACCACATGCTTAGTGTATTCGTTGGGGACTTCTTAATAAACTTTCCGAGGCACGTACAACTGAAGCATGCTTGCGCTCAGAGAACATTTGTTGGCTGTGAGGCCAGAGACACAGAGAAATCATTGGTTATTAGTTATTTCTTCTAGCCCACAGCTGGTCTTGGCCTTGCAACTCTGAGACTTGCGCATTCTTCAATTCTTGAACATTAGCCTCAGTTACGTTCTTTTTCTTATTTAGGTAATTCATTTTCTTTATGTATCTTTTACATAGTGAGAGGATAGTCATCAAGTTCGGTCTTGTCTTACTGATGTGTGGTAATTGATCAGTATCTTTATCTTCACTGAAAACTGTCACATCATGATCTATATTTGAAATAATAGAATCAATGCACATGTTTGTATCACTCTCTCCATTTCACTCTGGTAGCTTTATTGTTCAAATATCTCACGAAAAAACACCAGCAACACACTAATTGAGTAAAAATAGATACTGTTTTATTTGATAGTCTTCAATTCTGTGTCTCACCGCTATGTGCTAAATTGATTAGTGTCTTTATCTTCACTGAAAACCATCATCATGATTAACGTTCAAATAATAGAATTAATGCACATATCGTTTGTATCACGCTCTCCATTTCACTTGATTAGGTCCATTGCTCAAAATTTTTACATAAAACAAGAGTAAATAGCGCTATTTGGGTAAAATATATTGAGTTCTTTCTTTCAGGTCTGATACTCCCCTATAAAATGTTAGCAATTTTGTAATGCATTTTGAACCTTGACAGCCTGTGGTCTGCGGCCTAGTATGTACTCCGTACTATTTTTGGGTTCTAGTATAAACTTTGGTGTTGCTACTAGTCATAAAACATATTGTACATACAATGCCTTCATGCTCTGCCTGTTTTCTATTTTCAGTCCAGTTGATGTGGATGATGATATTTCGTCACAGGGACTTGTCCAGGTAAATTGTTCTGTTTAATGTTAACACATGCCAGTTTTATCTTTAATACGTTCAGACTCGAGTAACAATGTTCCCTTGAAAAAATAGTTCGCGCAAACCTACGCAAAGAAGGGTGTCGTTCGTCTGAAGGAAATTTTTACACCTGGGACACTAAAAGTGCCTACAACACCAACAGCTCTCAAGGCGCTGGAATCCATTCACAAGGTGAGAATCTTCTCATGATTCAAATGAACTTATGCTGTTCATGGAAGACTTCTTGATATGCATCATCGCACTTACCTTCAATTTCTTGTAAAAGATACCCGAGTGTAAACTGTATTAACTCCGTCTTCTGATAATCCAAACTATGGATGATCTTCTTATAATACTCCAAACTGCATTTAATCTCATAATAAACTGAACTACTATTAACTCCGTCTTCTGATAATGCACTAGGTGACTACCTGCTAGTCAGGTCATTACGCTTGTTTTTTTCCCATGATAATAACAATAATATAAACCAAACCACTATGCTCACTACCTTTTCGCTTTTTCCGACTATTATAGACCATAGCTACATGTACACCGCCTTTTCCTACCCACTGTTTCAAACCACCACTCAAGCAAC
The DNA here is from genome assembly GCA_009801015.1 of Silene noctiflora. Lineage (NCBI taxonomy): Eukaryota > Viridiplantae > Streptophyta > Magnoliopsida > Caryophyllales > Caryophyllaceae > Silene > Silene noctiflora. The sequence continues at coordinate 533,757 of VHZZ01000015.1, forward strand.
CAACACCGACTGTCGTCGTCCATTTTTCCTCTTAAGCGCACACCTCTTCCTTCCAATACCCAATACCACCCAAATACTGACCAACAGACAACCTTCGCCTTTCCCCACCAACACTGAAATGCGCCACCATGAGGGCCGCCTCATGAGTCATGACCCACGAATATGACAATTTCACCATGACTGACGGAAACCACCTTCCATGACAACCTTCACCGCGTGTGTATTCCGACGCCATTTACATCAGATTCCTTCTACAACCACCTTTCTCGTTAACGGACCAGACCTGATTTGGGTTGTGTCGAGGTAGCGTGAGGGTCGAGACCCTCGTTGCCGTCGTCCCTGATCAATCGCCATCATGTATCGCCACCTAGCTACTAACATCAATGATGCGTGTTTCTGAACTCTAACCCCCGAATTGATTTGGATGAAAATTTCTATTAGGGTTAAGTTATTTAATTTGGGGAAATTGTCATTTGGGATTTTCTTTAACCGTGTTGTATTTACGATAACGGTTAAATGGGTCTGTGAATACACATCGGGCTGGTTATAGTTGGGTTTATTTTAAGTTAAATTGAAGTTCGGTTTATTTTGAGAAGATGGGTTATAACTTATAATATGGATTATTCATTTATTCATATGAATTAACTAACCCTTGTTTATTTACTTTGAAGGGCTTGGAAACCAACATGTAGTCATGCATCCATTGTTTCAAGTTTTATCACACAAACTTATACTTCATATAGACCGTCTTATATGTGAGAACAACCTTAACCCTATAATAAAGGGAGGAAAATGCAAAAGGTTCGGTTGATCTCTTATGTAAGAGTGTCTTACACAAATTACATTATTAACTAGGCGTCGTTTATTGTATTCCACTATGTTTATGTCTTTCCCTTATCTGCTATTCATACTTTATTAATTAATTTGTTTATTTCAAGTATCTACTTTTTAATCATCTTTACTTCTCTATTTTTCACTGTTTCACCTCACGCCAACTGTTGCATACGACAACTATTCATATTACTACCTCCGATTCTTTATAATTGCCCCAGTTTTTAAGAAGATTTGTGAGGAGTATTTTAATCAAATGGGGAAGTTCTAAAGAATCGGAGGAGTACTATATTAGACGACTTCAAATCATTTTTTAAGTATAGCATAGTTGTTAGGGTTTTTTTTTTTTTTTTGTGACAGAACCTTCCCAAATGTATGTCAGCTTCGCAAGTACCACTAAAATTGTATGCACTTGGTTGTAGGTCTTGGAGCTGTACGTATGGTTAGGTTATCGCTTGGAGGATGCATTCCCAGATCGTGAGTTAGCAGCATCACAGAAGTCTATTTGTAGCATGTAATCAATTATTCAATTTCATATCTTAGTGAATACTTCTCATTCCTCAGGTATATTCATAGATACTGTAGTGACATTCTGTTCAAATGAATTTGCAGGCTGATTGAAGAGTTTCTGGTGCAGCACGGTTGGCAGGCGCCTAAACCAAGACTTATTACCGAAAAGCCTCTAGCATGGTATCGTAACAAACGTACTATCTGATAGTTATTGCTGGAATACAGCCAGCAAGTCTCCATTGAATGAAGGACCAACATACTAAATTTGGAGACGATAAGCGTACATGGAAATCAGAACGCCTTCTTGCTAATTGAAACGGAAAGCAATGGGCGTGAAGATATGCAACGTTCTCGTTTCATCACGGTACACTGGTTATTTTGATATACTAGGAGTACATCGTACTGTACACAACCTCATTTGTTTAAACATTTTGTTTTCTGGAGTTTCTTCATTTACATAGGAAATTTAGTTTACCAGCTAATGACTTTCATTTTTTTTATATTAAGTAGGAAATTCATGTATTATTTAAGTAGTTTTTAAGTTGAAAGATGTGTAACTAACCATCATTTTTTTTTTTTTTTTTTTAGAAGGTAAGAAAACCTGTAACTAACCATTATGTGTACTTGAACGAAACATGGTATTATTAAATTATGTTAGATTGTCGAACAACAAGATGACTGGCCACCTTTTCGCATTAGCGACAGTACCAAAGAGTTAGATAACACTCCGTAAGTTTTATCTATCTATCTTTTTTTTTTTTTTTTTTTTTTTTGAATAAAGGAGGGGAAATTTCAATAAGCCAAATCAAGTCCCACTAAGGCGCTAAGTCAAGAATAACATTCAGTAAGTTTTATCTCAACACATTATAATAATGTATTTGCATTGAACGCTAATTTTAAAAAACTCGCGTAGCTGTGATTGTTCTATTAAACAAGGTCCGAGAAAAAATCGTATTGGAAAGAGAAGATATTGGCAGTTTGGCACCGGAACAAGAAATCTAAATAATTCTCTAAAATTTTTTGTTTAAGACAGATATATATCAATCTTAACTTTAAAACGAGTTAAATACTCTGTAGGATAAATGAGACAAGAGTAGTTGTTCAAGATATGTGTTATTTGAGCCGTTTTAATCTTAAGATAGATATATCCGTCTTAACTCTTAAGAGACTAGCTGATAAAAATCTTTCAGTTAGTCTTGCTTAAGAAATCACTATCCGTCTATTAGACGGGTGAAATATCACCTTACATGAGTATATATAACAAACATTTTATCTTTTCCAATGCATATTAGCGTATGTTTGGCCTTATTTTTTAAAGTATTTTTGGACTTAAAAATACTTTTTGGTCAAAAATATCATAAATTTAAAAGCTCAAATTCCATGATTTTACCCATAAAAACAGAAGCATCAATTTGATATTTTTGTTTCTTAAAAACTACTTTTGAAAAATTAAGGTTAAAAATTAGAAACTCATTTTAAGCAAACTAGGCCAAACATGCTCTTGCTTTTGTCCTATTCATTTCACACATGTATATTTAACGCGTTTTAACTTCTCAAATTCTCATTAAAGACAGACAATATCCGTTACAAGCTAAAGATGGATAGTGCCCCTCTCACAATATGTAAGTGCCACTATCTATGGGATACTCCATTTCCCCCACTTGCCCTTCCATTCACCCTATTATGAGACAAGACATCATCCATCATAAGCAAGACGCTTTGTTTAAACTTAATCCGTCTTAAAGCAATAACTTCCCAAAATCTTTTAGACCATCCCCAAGCAAGGTCACCAACCGGGTCGTGACCTTGTTGGGTCGTCCTAATGACGTAATTAAGCACTAATAAGAGAGTATTTAGGGTGACCTTGAATAAGTGGAGGTCAATTGGTGACCTTGAGTTGAGGCAAAGGTGAAGGTTGGTGACCTTATACGTGGCAGCCTCTGATTGCTTGGACACAAATAAAGAGGAGAAGAAGCAAAAGCCAGATTTCTCCATGTCTGCCATAGCATAAAAAATGGGAACAAATAATTATAAAGGAACTAAATGATAATTAT
>VHZZ01000015.1:539802-564241 GCA_009801015.1 Silene noctiflora
TGTCATGTTGGAGTTCTATTTTCCTAGGAATTTCCAATGACCATGAGGGGGGTAGGTAGTTAAATTCCCCCATCATGTAGGAGTTGGAAATTCCTCGGAATTTTAAACTCCCCCATTTTACAAAAAATGGGGTAACCAAACAACCTCTAAAAATCTCAATTCATGGGATTCTAGAATTCTCATGAATTGAGTGAGCAATCAAACGAGACCACCCATTATTAGTATATTTATAAAATTAAAGAAAATTTGCCAAATAATTAGATGCTCTATTCAATACTGCTTCCAAGTGGTCCCCACCTCACTATAATCCAACTTAGATTAATGAGATGATGTCACCGATGAATATTACATTATCGCAGACAACTCGTATAATCTAAAAATGATGAATTTTACATAAAAACATCTAGTAAAGTAATACCAAAACTCAGTATCACTCGATAACGCATAACATGCTAACCTTGCTCATTTTACTCAAAAACTGGTCCCCATCTCACCAATCTCCCTGCACCCACTAATCACTAGTCACTTCTAGTACAGTAGCAAATTAGCAACTATGAAAAATGAGACTAAATCCACATTCCACAAAAAAACAAAGTAAACAAATGGACAAACTATAACTCAATAAACAATCCAAATAAACAATCTCCCAAATCACAAATTCCTCACAAAAAAAAACACAAAATTACAACAAATTTACTTACACTTTTGTCCTCTATCATACCATTATACCATAACTTTCATACGATTTGAAATAAGACAGACAAAATGTCACCATTATTTAATAAAATATAACCATTTAATAATAAAATATTAAAATTAAAATTATAACGTTTTACCCTATAAATAATGATAACATTTTATTAAAAAATACTCCCTCCGTCCCGGTCATTTGTTGTCCTTTGATTTTGACACAAAGACCAAGGAAAGAGGAGAGGGTCAATTACTAAATGACAAGTGGACCAAATTGAGAGTGAATGATCAAATTGCTCTTCAAGTTCATTCTTAAAATAGAAAGGACAACAAATTATCGAGACATCCAAAAATAAAATACGAAGTAGGACAACAAATGCCCGGAACAAAGGGATTAGTAATATTTTATCGTAAAATGACTAAATTTAACCCGTTTTATTTCGGATGGAATAAGAATTTGCATTATACCATTCCTCCCACCCTATAAAAACCACCCCCACCACTTCCACACCTCCACTACACTCCATCATTCCTCAGTACCTGCCAAACCCACTCTCTTTAAATACTCCATTCCATTTCATTCCATTCCGACTCCTAAAAAAACCCGACCTTCTAATTTTCGTTTCGATCTTCTCTCCAACCTTCTCGAACAATTATTTAATTAACTAATTAAACATAATATTTATTTGATGGACCGAGGAGTGGCAATAGCTGCCGGCCGGGTTTGGAAACCTGAACCGGTTACGAACTCAGAATTTAACCCGTTTAAACCACCCGAAACCCCGAAAGAACCCATGGAGTTTCTTTCGAGGTCATGGAGTGTTTCCGCTCTTGAAATTTCTAAAGCTTTGGGTACACCTAATATGTTTCTTTCTAAAGGCGGTGGCGGTGGCGGTGGCGGAAGCGGAGCCGGTGTTGGTCCTATTTTGGAAGATATTATGGCGGAGGAGGCGGTGACGGGGACCGGTGTTGTTGGAAATCCGTTTGCATTTGCTTCTTCTGAGACTTCGCAACTTATTATGGACCGTATTATGTCTCAGTCTGTAAGTTGTTGTTCCGTCTCAATTATTTGTTTATCTTTTTTTTATTGACGGTTTTATTATTTAGTTGTGTTGTCTTAGTTATTTGTTTATCATTTTAATTGACTGTTTTATAAGGGATTGTACCATGTCTCAGTCTGAAAGTGTTTTGTTTGTCTCGGTTATTTGTTTATCTTTTTTTATTTACGGGTTTATTCCGGACCGTATCATGTCCCTGTCTATAAGTTGCTATCTACTTATGTTCTGAATTTGGAAAGATAATTTGTTGTGTTGGAAATTTACTAGGAAATTGACGGGTTTTTGACATTTTTGTTTGGGAATTTATCAATCTGGAAAATAACAGTCATTAATTGTTTGGTATGACAAATTGTTGGAAATATTTGTTTTTCGGCGAATTCTTGTATAAGACGGTTTTACAATTTATAAAATTTATAATCCAATTTTATCGCTTTACTAAAAATGCGATCTTTAGTAGTCCATAGATGATTTTAGGGTGCTAGAGTGGATTGATTCAAATTAGGAAATCTAATAAAAATTTGAATTTTAGTGTATAAGGAATGTTTGAGTCTAGAATCTTACAAAATCGACAAATATTTAGGCATTACGTTAGGAATAAATAGAAATGATAAACAACTTTTTTATTTATAATTATAAAATATAAATATGCTCAAATAAGATCACACTTCCCGAGTTACGTTTTGCAATGCGAATATCTTTAGTTATACGTTATGAAAAATTATAGAAATTTGATATCCATATAGCATTCGTGACGATAAATCAAATAAGATCTCACATGACTGTATTTTGTCTTATAGATTAAGAATAATATCAAAGATTTCCTGCGATCATGAATAGTGTACAAACAAAAGTATTACCTTTGGTTTGTACTCCGTAGTATTTTTTAATCAATTTTACTCAAATGAATAAATGAGTTGGACTGTGGAAATAAAATAACGGTTCTGAATCATAACCCGTCTCTTAAAAAGTTCGTTTCGGAATAATATCCGAACAACAAAGTAAAATGAATCATGAGATAGAAATGTCAAGGAGAAGGTTAACAACTCGAAGAGTTTATGATGGAGTGGACTATTTAAAAGAAGAATGATTAGTAATTGATATTCTCATGCATGCTTAATTGTATTGTAATGTAATCATGAGTTCTTGAGTAGTGGAATAATGCATGCTTATGTACATTGGAGTAAAATCTAATACATATCATGAATTTATGATACCGACTTATTTTACAATTTGTGAATCTAATACGACGATGTTTAATTTTGTGGAACAGCAAGATGTATCACCGAGGACATCCGGAAGACTATCACACAGTAGTGGTCCGCTCAATGGTTCCTTGACCGATAGTCCTCCCGTCTCTCCTGAAATCGATGATTTTAAGGTCTGTTTCCTCCTCTTTTATCCTTAACTTGTACTCTCTATGTTCGAGTAATCTCAAACCGTAATCTTACGTTAAATGAGTTCGTTTTGTGCATGTGACATTGAACCTGTGTTTCCTGAAATCGATCATTTATTAACCTTTGATAAAAGGAAAATAAATCTTTTAACACCAATCAAATGGATGAGAATGCTTAGTTGTCCTTTATTAATGCACTTCATTAATTATTTTCCAAATCGACAAATAAGAACGAAAAATTTGTTTCTCTAAAACGACTTAAAATATGGAACGGTTCTTATTATTACTAATCGTTTTGTTTGTTCAATTAGTCTCTCCTATCTATGATGTTTGACTCGGTTAAGTTCGAGATAAGCATTTCCGTCTTAAACAAGAATTTTGCTCATTAGATATCTTTAAATTTTGTTTTATTTAGAACCAAAAGTCAGAAATATTGTCTGATGGTCTCTTTGGTGACAAGCACGAAAACTGACGAACTTAGTACAGGACGATTTCTTAAGATACTGCCCAATTTCTCTCTCCAACTTTCATCTCTTTCTTGTCTTTAAACATTTTAAATATTAATTCCTTTTATTTTATATATTTTAACTTACTTTATCAGAAAAAAGTGAAAGGGGAGTGCGTTTTGCACTCTCACCTAAGTAAAAAAACTCAATGATTCTTTGCTTTCAGTCTTTGGTTTTACCCCAAAACCTTCTATTTTTGTGTTTTTTTTAACTGTTTTCCATTTTTTTTTACTGCCCTTTTATGTTTCACATGTATGGCAAACCCTTTTTTACAAGGAAAACTTGTGTGATATGGGCATTTATGTTTACATGGTTGTGGAAATTTTGTACTCTTGATTGATTGAAAGGTATCTTTGCAAAATGGGTGTCAATTTTCATGGATGAAAACACTTGTTATTGTGCTAGTACTTAGTGGGCTTGTGGCCATTGTGTGCATGGAATTACTGTTTCGATGTGACTAGTGACGGAGTAAGGATTTGTGGTTAAGATCATAAGATGTTATCTATAGATTGAAGATTTTAAGAATAGTTGTAATTTTCTCAAAGTGACCATCTTCCGTGTCCGAGTTATAAAGATATTGGAATTTATTGTGGTTGCATGTTACCGCGTTTTAAAATGATATTGACTGTATTTAGCGAGAAAATCAAAATTTAATGATATGATCTAGATGGGCAATAATAACACAACAAAACAAACTTTGTTAGAATTCTAAGTATTTAACTAATAGAGTCAAATTTTAATTGAGATAGGGGGGACAACCTTTGCTACTAGTCGTTTGTCATCGGACCCGTGTGATTGTCTCGTGAAATCATTTATGCGTATGTAGTTCGTTAATAATAATAATGCAATATATTTAACAAAAAAAAGATCTTTTAATTGAGATGAGTGTGACCGCCTTCGTTAGTAATCTGTCATTGGACCCGTGTGCATTGATCACTTAAAGTGTATCGTGCCGTGGAATTATTTCTGCCCTTATATAGATCACTAATAACAATATTTAGATAAAGCGAAAAATGGACACTTCAGAATTAAAATGGTCCATGAAATAATTCACTGTAATGTGATATTTTAGAGGGGTCTGAGTTGATTGAAGTATGAAATTGAAAGGATGAAATGTTTACGTTTTGCTGTATAGAATTGAAAGAATGTTGTGACCACTAACACTGTAGTTTGCCTCTAGATAAGCATTACTGAGATGACACAACCAACTTTGTACATCCATTTATTACGTACCATTGAGTTGGGTTTGCGTGATGTTAACATATACTCTACTGTATATATTTCTGGTTTTCAGGAATTCAGTGCGTACCTTGTTAAAGTATAACCTATTTCTTGTTAATTTCAGTCAGTTTGCATTTATAGACCTTCATTATTGCTACCATCTAATGCACATATCTTCAATAGTACTTTACAGTATTTTATTTGACGGTAAGTCCCCCTTAGGATGGCCGTATCCCGTCTTTAGATGAAAAGGGGCACATATGCTTCCACTTGCATATATAGGATAAACCCGTTTTAAGTTTAAGACAGAATTACTGTTTTGAACAGGAATTTGTTTATTTTATTAGTTGTATATGTGGTAAACTTGATGTTGTTATCTTGCAACTTTACTGGATCCTAACACGTCATTGTATGGTATAGCGTATCTCTCCTAATTAGAAAACGACCCATAAAAGGACGCCCGAGGGGTTGAGTTGAGGGCTCCAATTCTGTGTTGCATATAGATACTTTTGAAATTGTGATCATAGTAAAAATGCGCATTTGGTGATTTCACCAGATTTGAGTGTTGGGTGAGCAAAAGTTTGCACCTGATTTAATTATTGCATGATCTGAATTATTAAGTAGCTCTAACTCCTGAAGATCACTTTTTCTGTTGTAGCAAGTTTTTGTTAAAAAAAATGTATTGGAGAATCACAAGCTGGCCTCATTGATTCGTTTTTTTTTTTTGGCTGAAATGCAGTACTGTCGCTTCGGCAATCAAAACAACACCCAGTACAGATCAAGTAATCAAAGTGGTCTCAACGCTGGTGTGGGCATGGTTCCTGCGACTGGTGGAAAGACAGTAGGGAGGTGGCTCAAGGACAGAAAAGAGAAAAAGAAAGAAGAGACCAGGGCCCACAATGCTCAGGTGCATGCTGCTGTCTCTGTTGCTGGGGTTGCAGCAGCAGTGGCCGCCATCGCTGCTGCCACTGCTGCCTCATCTGGTTCTGGGAAGGATCAAGAAGCGGCAAGGACTGATATGGTGGTTGCATCTGCTGCTACTCTTGTGGCTGCTCAGTGCGTTGAGGCGGCTGAAACTATGGGTGCAGAGAGGGAGCATTTAGCTTCTGTTGTTAGCTCAGCCGTCAATGTCCGGTCTGCTGGTGATATTATGACTTTAACTGCTGCTGCTGCGACAGGTATTTTTGTTGAATCAATAATGTAGTTGATTACTTCCTCTTCACGTTTAGCTGCAGTACCCTTGTTATTGATGTACTAAGATTTAGCTTGGTAGTTATTCGCTCTTGAATTTATTATGCGGGACATAGATGTACCACTTTTAAAGTTCTAATTGATTAAGTAAGCACACGCTACGTATTCTGGTTATGTCATTTACACTTGTGACTTGGGTTCGGATTAAGTCAGCATCAATATCATCCATGACTTGTTCTACACCTAAAAATATTAACTGGTTTATTATTATATACAAATCTCGTGTAGACTTCACTAAACTTCTATCCTCTATATCCTGGTACCCCCGGTTAGGTCACTTGAAACTTTCTCCTCCGTTGTTTTATGGATCGTGTTGTGTACATGCCTTCCTCTTATATCCCTTTTAGCAGTAGCCTTGTAACCTTGTTATTGACACTGACTTACTGAGGGAAGGCTAATGATAAATGCTAGATCTTTGGAAACAGTTTCTTTTCAGATATACGAGCCAATTATTGATGCAAATCATTTCAATCTTGATGAAATACAGTTCTTACAAAAAAAAAAAAAAAAAAAAAATATCATATACTTTTCTCATTCTAGAGCATTATTGTTGAAATCTGATGTATTTGGGGAAATGTTGTGTGCAGCGTTGCGTGGGGCAGCAACACTAAAAGCAAGGGCTCTAAAGGATGTATGGAACATAGCAGCTGTGCTTCCAGCTGAGAAAGCGGTGTCTGGGAATAATGGCAGTAATGCTTCTAGTTGCAGCCACAGTGGCGAGCTTGTTCCTGACGAGAATTTTCTTGGGATCTGCACTAGAGAATTGCTTGCCAGAGGTTGTGAGCTTTTGAAGCGAACAAGAAACGGTATGCTTGCTTATCGGCGTGATTATTATGATGCTTTTAGAATGCTTCAAACTTTTCTTTCGATTTTTTCTCCTGCCTATCAATATGCTATCGCATTTAGATTTATCCTACTGTTATCTGATGCAGGTGACCTTCACTGGAAGATCGTCTCTGTTTATATCAATGGAATGAACCAGGTAAGCTTACCCCTTAATCTTTTTCAAATCATGCCGTAACTCTAATCTCAACGAATAGTTAAACTAATGTAGCCGATAAAAGAGGTCATATACTCATATGGTACAATATAGAAGTTCCTTTTACTCTTTATTCTCGACGAAGTTCTCTGTAAAGCAGGGATCTTAGTTATTTAAGAATAAGTATGTTTTGAAACAAGTACTCTATGGTAACTTGATTCCTTAAAAAGATGATTAGTTGATGATTTCCGATACTGATTAGTCGATGATTTCGGATTCAATCCAATGTAAGGCAAAGCTTGAAGAATATCTTTTATTACTCAGAAAAGCAAACAAAGTTTAAAGTAAAAGTAAAGCAGTGGATCAAAGTTAGTCAGTCATCATTGTGATCTCCATTTATTTTAACTGCTCTTTTCTATTGTTCATTGCAGGTTATATTAAAGATGAAGAGTAGGCACGTTGCTGGGACCATCACTAAGAAGAAAAAGAGTAAGTTTTTCTTTACTTTAATCTCTATTTCATCCTTTTCATAGGGATTTGAGAAAGCCGAAAAGAATTCGTCTTTAATTTTAATTTAAAATCCTTCCATTTTGTTTTATTTTATTTTCCGTAGATGTGGTGATTGAAGTTATCAAAGACATGCCGGCCTGGGCTGGCCGTCACTTACTCGAGGGAGGCGACAGTCGAAAGTACTTCGGATTAAAGACGATTTGCCGAGGTGTTGTGGAATTCGAGTGTCGTAACCAGAAAGAATACGAGGTTTGGATCGAGGGAGTTTCGAGGCTTCTAGCTCTATCGGCCGAAAGGAGCAACCGAAACCGGATCTAGATAATGCCTAGTGTGTAGTATTTTGTGATAAATGTGATCTCTATGGAACTTATGGTTATAAGATGAAAGTTTTTTTTCAAGGAAATTGGGTATAGTGGTCAAAATTAGGGTTTTAGGGTTATTGGTAATTGGGGGGAGTCTTGGCACTAACAAAATGTTTTGAATTTGGGTGGGGCATATTTAAGGGTGTTTTTTCTATCCTATGTATAAAGTAGTAACTAAACAAAGAAAAGTTTATGCAATGAGCTCTTCTTTGATCTAAAGTGTGACGGCCAGTGTGGCCACATACATAGCACTATGGTTCGAAATTTCAACCTCGATAATATAACCAGTGGTTGGGAGTCTTGGGACCCCTTTAAATAAGTCGTAAACACGTAATTCTTAGAATAACCTTTAAAATCACCGCATGTGATATTGTTTCACATTAAATATTACGGATAACATTCATCGAACTTTTTGAAAATGGTTCTCTAGGGACTAAGGAGTTGATTTTTAAGATTTCACCCATACATACAATAATATCCTGATGCCTCAATGTTTCTTGTAAACTGCAAGGTTGGAGGTTGGATCTACACAGCTTGATCCTTGATTAGCAACACAAAAACGTTCTTTCTGAATAATTCAAGATGACAATTACGTCAAAAACTGCATCGAAGTCCTGATACTACACAATAGAAACATTTCGATCTAACCTAATCTAATCTATCAGAAGAAGGAATAAAGCTTAAAAAATGCAAAGAATTGATCTTTGATCTTCTTTACTGCGGATCTCATCAAGTTTGTAGGTTAGAATTAAAGTGATGATCACTGAAAAAAAAAATGAGAAGAATCAAAAGTTTAAGGTAACATGTGATTCAGGATACAAAGTAGTGATCTGATAAGGTATAGAGGATGCAAAAGGAGGATCTTGGACTAAGCAGTCAATAAAGAGTAAAGATACAGACAAAACCCTAAATATTATTCTTCCTTGATCTTTATTTTATGCTAAGATGGGTCCACATTAACTTAACTTTAATAGGTAAATCACGTTTTGAGTTTAAGACGGATAATAACCGTTTTAAATAAGGATTTGTGCAACTTAAATGATTAAGAGCCAAATAAATAAATGATGAATTCTGGTTTGTTTTAAGTTTAGGACAGATCAAATAGAATGGACAAAAAAAAAAAAAAAAAAAAAAAAAGCGAAATGCAATGGGAAAACAAGAGATTCGTTTTAAATGTTCAAGTGAGATATTTATCATGTTTTAATATTTAAATCCTTAACATATTCTTCCTTAATTCTTATTTTCAATTCGTCATATTGTAGACGATTATTATCCGTCTAAAGCTGAAAATGGATAGTGGTCCTCTCACAAAATACAGAGCAAGTGGGGATATCCATTTCCCACCTACTTGCACTCTTCAGTTACATTTTGTGAGAGAAAAATATCTGTCTTCAGCTTTAGACGGATAATATACATCTATAATGAGAAATTGTGTTTTATTTTATGCTTAGGTGGGCGCAGATTAGCTTAGTACTTGAAATGGTTAAGAGCTAAATAAATGAATAATCATGATTTCAACTGTAATCTTCCACTTAAATGTCACTTTCTATCTAAAAGAGTATTAAATATGAGACTATTTATGACTAGTATACCTATAAATGAACATAAACTAAACTTATTAAATTATTAAATTTGATATGAATTGGCTAAAGATAATCTTTTACAAGTGTTATTATCATTATGTCATTATGTTATTAGATAATACTAAAAAGACATCACAATAATAGTGAGAAAATCAAAATCACAAATACTTATTTAAAACGATTTGACAAATATCTTTAACCCACAAACGTAGTTATGTAGTGATATGTTTTACGAAAATGAGTTACCGTCACCGGGTAGTGTACAATCTTAGCGTCACCTTCTCTCATGTAATAAGTGAGGAACTCAATAATAATGGGTGCATCACATATAATAAACAGGGATCCTCAATAATAAAAAGCGCCGAGATTGGATGTCACCCGGTGGCCGGTGACGCCGTATCTTTATCCTATGTTTTATACTATTTTTTGTGTATAACACGTCTCTTTGACAGGCGTGACATCTCAGGAAGCCACCTAGGTAGCATCAAAACGGACACGAACGGGAACACGTGATACAACAACCTGTGAAATAGGATTATACAACCAGTTGTATATAAGCATTGTACAACCAATGTATAAGAATCCGAGCTTATATGTATTTTTTCCGAGCTAATGCAAATTTCATATTTTTAATGTGTAAATGAATGATCAGGTACTTTCTAATAAAGCTCATATTCTTTAACATAAATCTCAGATACTTTATTACAAATCTTAGATTCTACACCGTACAATTTCTACAACTGGTTGTATAGTCCATGAATTGTTAATTTCTTTTCACATTTTATTTCTCGTCTAAACTATTACATGTTTAGGAGTGTGTCCGACGAGTGTCGTCTAAACATTTACATTTACACGGGACGGCTAGTTAGGAGTAGTGTCCGTGCTACCTAGGAAGCCATGCTAAATCAATTTATCAGCGCGATCCATATCATCCTACTTGTAAAAAGCCCGAAAAACATTAGTAAATTTTATACACAAATTTATTAGTGACAGTTGTAATTAATAAGAGAAAATACATGAAAATAAAATGTAAACAAATGAATAAAAATAGATTAAAATTAATTATCAGCTCCTTCTAGTATAGCAAGCAATGCAAGGAAAAGGTTGATGATGTCCAAATAAAGAGAGACAGCAGCAGGAATGTATTCATCGTAACTGTAACGCTTGATCAAATTATCTGTGTCGTATATTATGTACCCTGAGAATAATATTGCTGCTATGCATCCGTATATCATCAGCGAGACTTTTCCAAGTGGAATAAAGATCTGCAGACGGAAAATAAATTTATCATGAAATTGTCTTATATAAAAATCGGTGCACTCAGTGGCAGTTTTGGAGTAATTGGTAAGGGTGGTCGGTGTTTGAACTGTTAATTTTATGTGTGAATAGTTAAGATTCAATCATTAAATCAGGGAAGGCCGGAAGAAATTTTACATTGAAATATGAAAATTTAACAGGGCTAGACCTGGACCTGGACCTCCTCTCGACAATAACTAAGGTTTCCCAGTGGGTGCACCGTTTTTTAAGTGATTATATTTACATTTGGACTTCAAACGAATTAAGACGGAAAAAAATGTTTTCTTAGGAGATGCAAAGCGTCTTGCTTGTGACGGGCACCATCCGTCACAAGTTGAAGACAGATAGTGTTCCTCTCACGATTCTTGTTATTGACATTCCCGTGAGAGTACAAGATTACGATGTTGTGTCATCATAATGTTATTATCGGATTATTTTACCTATACCTATAAACTGACAAAGTTTTAAGAGACGGTTTCAATTTATACTTTTATGGATTAAAAATAACGTTATTACGAGACCGTCTTATATATGAATAATATACGAGAGTAATGGGCTAGTATGTGGTACAAACCTGGATGAGCATAAAAACCATCAAGACCATAAAGCCAGCAAAGAGGAATGGGCCAAGGAAACTGAAGTCCTGTCCTCTTTTTGCAGCCCAGAATGTATAACAGGTTAGACTTACTACAACTACGCATGTCAATATCAATGCCTCCAACACTATTCTCCCTGTCAATTCAGCAAAAAAAAAAAAAAAAAAAAAAAAAAAAAAGGTCAAATTTTAAGGTACCACCTTAAAAAAAATCACCAATAATGAATTATTATATCACAATGCAAATTCTCATTTCGGACGGCTGAGTTGACTAAAATTAAGACAGATAAATGTGATTATTTTATGATAAAATGTGAACATTTTCTGATAAAATTACATTTGTTTAGTGGGAAACATAACATGGAAAATAGATTTTAAATAACTCCCTCCCCCCATTATGTGAGAGGTCTCTCAATAACGCTATTGAGAGAACGTCTTTCTAAAGTTTTTGTGTAAGTTGTATAGCATAATTTGAGTATGACGTATATATATTATACAACGGTCTTATTTAAGTATTTGAACAAACAATTATACTTGGAGAGACATTTGATTTTTGGTTCACTCCAATTCTCCAAGTAATAACATAACAACTACTCCCTCCTAGCCACGAGATTCTAAACGTTTTCCTTTTTCTGATATGATATCAACAGATTCTTTACGTTTCCTTTTCAGAGTCCAAATGTAGGTTAAACTAATAAAAGTACTCTTTAAAAGTTACATACATACGAAGTCTTCAAAATTCAACCAAAATCAATTGTAAAGAATCGATGAATAGGAGGAAGCATTACCCTACAAGTATCTTACTTTGTAATACATATGGAGTAGTAAGAATGCACTCCCTCCATCTTATTAATTTGTTTACTTGTGTTTTAATTAAAGGTAAACAAATGATTGTTATGTTTAACAATGACATAATAGTTGAAAGTAAATTGCAAGAAACATTTAAGAATTACAGTGTATCTATACTTAGCAGTAAAGTCACTCAAATACCAAACAATGTAGCATGAACAACAATTACTGAAAACAATTGTTGAAAAAAAAATATTATTGCAATGGCTGCTTGCTTACCTTTGACAAAAGCACAACTCATACCAACACCAAATGCAAGTGCAACCGTGAATAAACCCAGTAGTATGAAATTAATCGGGTGTCGCTTCATACACGCGTACAACGGACACATTACTGTCCGAACAAACAAACAAACAAACAAACAAACAAACGGAAATCAGTTAATTGAATGAAGAAACTCGCCGTCTCAACAAATCATTCTAACATCTTAAAATACCAGAACGACGAAAAAATTTAAACCCGGGTTAAGAGCACCACTTTTTATGACTTTACAAACTAAGCTATAATCGTTCAAATATGCATGTACGAAACTTGGCATCTCGGAGTTCGAATTTTCGTTTTTATTCACAAAATCTGTTAGGGAATTGAATATCGTAATTCCATGTGCGATTCAATTCCCTAACAACTAGATTATTAGGCCATGACGTGGATACCGTGTTCGATTTTAATTATAATAAAAAAAATCGAAAGCGAAAATTATAGGAAACAAGAATTTACTTATGATAGGAGAAATAATAATAACAATGTAGATGGCGAGGCCGGCCCGAGTGGAAACCAAATAATGCGATATCGGACGGACAAAGATGACGGTCGCGGCCACCGCGGCCGTAAGAAGCATTTGAATAGAGATGATTACGTAAACTTTTCTAATAAACGCCCATCTAAATTGTGGATTTTCCAACATATTTGGATACAATTCGGCACCGGTTACGCCAGCTTCGATGTCTCCGAACCCTTTCGCCATCGTTTTTCGCCTGAGAAGATCAATACAACAATGTAATTAATTTGTCTGGGATTAATTTTCAGGAATTGGTTGATTAATATGGGACGTCGGATATTGAAATTTTTGATTATTCTTCGAGATTAAGATTATTAATTTATAATTATGATTTATGATTATGGATAATTAATGATGTGAAAGATCTTGTGATTTATGAGGAAGGAGATGAGTTGTGATTTGTGAAAGATTTTTGGATGGAAGTTTGTTGTGATGAATTATATGATAGAGTTGGAATGCAACAAGATTTCCTAACAGTTTTTACGTCATAAAAAGTGGTTATTGTCTCGCAATGTGGCGTTTAGTGGTTAAAACTTGGGTAATTAAGAGTAATCTTATTTAGAGATGACAATCATTGACACGACATGAACCCGACACGAATTTAGCGGGTTATAGGATCAAAACATTGTGACCCATTTAAGTAATTGGGTTGACACGACACGACACGACACGAAAATGGGCTAGGTTAGGGTTGATGTCTTTTGATACAAATCCGACACGAATAACCCATTTATTTAAAATTGTCACAATATGTTTGACTTGAGTCAATAATTCAACAAAACAACTTGAAATTACCATTTTGATTCATCATTTTTTGGCTAATAGAGATATAAACCGTAGTTTATTGCATTAGTTTATTGGGTTAAACGGGTTAAGTGGGTTAAAAATGACCTGCTTAAAGATAAATGGGTTAAACAAGTCGGTTTGGGTTATAGAAAAATTATATGAGTTGGGTTGAGACAAATGACCCGTTTATGTAATTGGGTCGGGTTAGGGTTGGGATAGTGATGACCCGTTTAATATTGACACGAACACGACACGACCTTATCTGTTTGTCAGGTATAATCTTGTGGAGTATTTATGACCTGAGTTCATGCCTTATAGACTCCGAGTCTATCACTCTCAGGATGACTTACCTAGTATACTTGATTTGCAGGCTATTATGTATAACGAGGGTTTACCAATACACATAAAAAATAGCACTTTGAGTTCCCTGGTAAAAAAATGCATCTGCATAACCCAACACATATAATAACTACTAATAAGGCGCAGGTGTGTTTTGGTCCGTTTAGAAGTTGAGATGTCCATCTTTGGGCCAACTTTATATCACTTAAGCCCAAAAGAGTATGGTGGAGGGACATACGATCCGATGTATTACCACCAGTTTTATATTTTCTGAGCATTCTAATAAAGTTTTTGAGTTTTGTTTTAAAAATTATGAGTTGTATTAGAAAGTTTTTGAGTTCATTCACTAAAACATTAAGCTCAAAAAATTACAATAAAACTTAAAAACATTACCTATAAATTTAGTTAAATTTGAGTTTTGACGGAAAAAAAATTAAAATCTAACCTATAAACTTTAATAAGTTCAGAAAAAATACACATGCTCAAAAACAAATAAATTTTAAGATAATAAACTCAGAAAAAATACACATTTGCTCAAAAACAAGTAAAATCCAAGGTAATACATCCGATGTATGTTCCTTTTTCTCGACATACCTATTTTTGGTACTTAAAAGTGTTACACGGTCTAAGGTCAGAGATAGAACATCGGCCTCTTTGATGACTCATAGTAGTATTTATAAATTAGATGAGAATATTAGAAAAAGATAACAATTATACAACTGGTATTTAACTCTATTTGAAATTCAACTGTAAAATATATTATTATTAATGTTTTGTATTAATCGGTGAAAAAGGGAAAGTTCAGTATAATTCAGCTGTAAATACTCCCTCCTATCCTTTATTTTTTGCCTATTTCCTAAAACGAATTATTCAGCTTTTTTTCCTTATTTCTGTTTTGGGAAATTTTTTATTAATATTATACTTATATCTCTCCATTCATCAAACTCCACCATATCCTTTATTAATATTTAATCCTACTTATTCCTACCCCTCTTTATTCACCAAACCCACTCGTATATTTATCAATATGGACAACTTAACCTCAAAAATTTATAAAACTACATAAACTCCTCGATTTTTGATATGGATAACTTAACCTCAAAAATTTTCAAGTGTTTAGATACACTCCTAAATTAGACTGTTATGAAGCACATGACAACTCTATACTAACTTATACTTCATGTGATATATCTCATTCATTATTATAAATGAAAAATCCACGTAATATTCTAAGGATTGCCCACTTTACACTTTAGTACTAAATTTGGCAAAACGAATATGGCTCAAATGACCTGACCCGATACCTAAACTCATAACTTCGAACTTAACAGAAACGAATTTAATCACTCCACACATAACTTAATAACAATCGACCAAAAATAATCCGTTAACTCAATTTGAACTAACCTGATCCAATTTCAATCCAATTAATTATTTGCCAAAGCTAGCTAGTACCTATCTTTTTAAACCCAAAAAAATAAATTCAACGATATAATGCACGTGGTATCCCTGAAGTTCGTCAATTTGTCCGAAATACCCAATTTTTTGTTTCAGAAAACTTTGAGAGGTCATAAATCGTATTTACGAGTTCGGAAAGTGACAATTTTTTTTTCAAATCGAATATCTTTGTAAGAATTACGATTTGAAAAAAAAAATCATATTTGGATCCCGTGTCTAGGAGTTTTTGTAAGTCAAAGTTTTTTGGACCGAATAAACTTTGAGTGACCATATCTCTTGGTCACGAGCTCGGAACTCATAATACTGTGAAAGATGATCAATTTGGAAAAAAAAAATCGTAACATTATGAAATCGTAAACACGAGTTATGAGTTCTTAAAGTTTTTCGGAACAAAAAATTAGATATTTCGAAAAAAATGTCAAACTTGAAGGATACAATGTGCATTTTCCCTAAATTCAATCCTAAATCGTATTTACGAATTTAGAAAATGACGATTTTGACCCAATAATAATATTCCATGAACCTATAAAAACACAAGAGTACATGGGGTCGACAGGAGTAGAGGAGAACTATAAGCTGAATAGGAGGGAATACCATTTTACCCACACTATACCTTTCTAAAAAAGGAAACGTAAAAGACCATTCTACCCTAATGCAAACAACTTATTTACATGAAATGTCATTGATAGCCCACTACTATATTTTCCACTCAAAACCTACCCTAGTAGTTTTTTATTCCTTTCTTTGACATCTACTTGTACCTAGAGGTGACATCGGGCCGGGTGGCCAGGGGGCGGGGCGAGCTCTTCTGGCCAGACCCGGGCCAGGCCAGGGGGAAGGCGGGCTTGGTCGGGCTGGGATTGTGTCTGGCCCGGGCCGGGGGGAGGGTGGGCAGCTGGCTAGGGGCGGGCCGGGTCTGGGTATTGTGACCTGGGCCAGGCCAGGGGGCAGGGGCGGGTCTGGCCGAGCCGGGCCGGGCTGTTTGCTAGGTGGCTAAACCGGGCGGGTCGGGCCGTGTTGGTGACCATCTCTACTTGTGCCTTTACTAGTTTTCTATTCCTTTCTTAAAACTTGTGCAAAATTATGTATAGCGTGGAGTTGAATGAAAGGAGTATTTTTTAAACCCGAAAAATTAAATTCAATACTAAATCGTATTTACAAATTTAAAAAATGACGATTTTAACCCAATAATATTCCATGAACCATTAAAAACACAAGAGTACATGGCTATAAGGGTCCACATAGAAGAGGAGACAGCAGTAAAAGAGTCCCATACTCTCACAGTCACACACGTACGTAAACACACGGGCGATGTGCTGTCACTCTGCCATCTATTTTCTCTCTCCTGTCTAACCTCACTTTTACCCTTCTTCTTTTACCTTTATTACCATTTTTGCCACTTTCCCTTTTTATTGCATATTTACCCGGACTAGTCCTCCTTTTTCTCTTCGGTTTTTTACTATTTTTACCACTCTAGACTCTAGACTTTGGAAATAATTGGGTCTTCTAGTTGTGGTAATTTTGAGGTGGAAAATGTACAGGACGGCGTGTTACAGTAGATAATTTTCTGTAGACCTACTGTGCTCGTGTGTATAGTGTAGGGGTAGTTAATTTCAAAGTTTAGGGTAAAATTTCTGCTGTGTAGTCATCTTAGATTTTTATTTTTTATTTTTTAAGGTAATAAAACTTGATTGATTTCCGTAGGACAAAAAAAGGTGGTATAATTTCAAATTTATGAATATAGAAATTAACGACGACATTAAAGTGACACGTTTTTATATTTAGCAATTTATTTTACTTGTTTTTTACAAATCAAATTTGTAAACCTTTGACCATAAATATGCTAAAAGCAAAATGGTAAAATTGTCTGGGGAGCACATATTCTGATGAATTCATTGTCTAAGGAAACAAAATACTGTAGTAAACAAGAGGGTATTTTTTTTTTTTTTTGGAATGTACACATTTTTAATTGTTGAAAAGATAAGGAGCTCATTTTGTTATATCACTGTGCCATTAGGAATATCAGTGTGCCATTAGGGATGTGTAAAATTTGATTCGGATCTGAAAAATGGACCGCTTCGGGCCGGAATCTATTGACCGAAAGCAAAATTCAAATTCCAGTCCGGTCTCAGGTCCAACATTATTGAGATTCTGCTGGTCCGGTCCGGTCCGGATCGAAAAGATCAGAATTATTATTATTTGATTTTTTTTGCTAAATGTTATTTTAGAAAAAAAAATTGTTTGTCTATTAAATCCGGTCCAACCGGCCCAACCAGTCCGATTCGTTTGGACATGATATTTGGACCGGAATTTGAAAAACTGGGGAATTCAGGTCCGGTGCGGTCTTAGACCGGAATTTTCCCGGACTGAATTTTTTGTAATCTAGTCCGATCCCAGTCCGGGATTTTTGTTCATTCCGGTTACGATTTTGAACCGATGCACAACCCTATTTGCCACTCCATGCCCATTTAGGCGGATTGGGTTAGACAAGCATAATGGCCACGTTTTTCCCAATTAGCTTGTTTGTCCACTGCCTCAGCCCAGCCCGATCTGCATCGGGACTAGGTTCAAGGCCCAAGGTCTAAAGCATGACCCGTTGGAGAAAAAATTAAATGATCAAGCTCATCCAGCTTAACTCATCCACGAGCCAACTTGGGGCTAGGTATGGCCTGAGCCAACTTGTCGTCTTCTCCCCATTGACCGATTGTTGGTCAGCTAGGAGGCTCAACCAGATTTGTGATCAAGTCTCGCCACTCATGTTGAGTAAAATATAACAAAGCAGTAACCTAAGATTTGGGATTTGCTTGGTAATTATCATTCGTTTAATTGAGTTACCTCGCAATAGTTCAAAGAATCATCTCTTAGTACAAGGTTCAATTATTTTGATTTTATGTTAATTGTAAACCTTATTAAATCAATGACGATTGGATATCTCTTACTTCTTACTTGACTCAACATTTACCTACTTCGTTTCAAACCATTATTTAACCAAGACAACTTCAAATCAAATCCATCTTAAATTCCTAACCAAATAAGTTATTACAAAAATATATAAAAATTTGGATGTAAGAAGTACTGATACTCAGAACAATAATTTTCCAATCCCAAACCCTAATCTCACATTCTCACCCAAAATAAAAAGCATCCCAACTTTCAAATCAAAATCCCAAATGTGTAACAAATTTCCCAATCAAGTACCCCTACATTACCTACCTACCCAAATTCTAAAGCACATTGGCAAAGTACTACTACTGGTCTCTACTACTAGCAAGGTGGAGGGAGTAACATGGTAAATTCGGGTAAAGTCCACAATAAGGACCCCAATTATTAACAAATGTTACTTTTAAGGACCTCAATTATTGTTAGATGGTTTTAAGGACCTCAAAACATAAATTTAACCAAAATACCCTTATATTTATTACTCCCTCCCTTTTTTCCTTCCAATTTGTTTTTGAGGAATGAAATTAACAATTTTAACCATAAATAAACTAAAACTAAGAATAATAAAAAAAAAATAATTACATTTCTTATGAAAACTAATTCACTTAAGCAGTTTTTCAACAAACAATTTATATATACAAATACAAGTCGCGTTTTTACGAAGAAAGTCCCGTCTTGAAGATCGCAAAAAATAAATTGGGAAAAATTAATAAATGGGAAGTAATATAAAACCAACAACTAATAAATTTTAATTACAATATTCGCCCATAAATGTTAATAATGAGTTTGGTTTAGACGAAAACAAATTAAAATAAGTGTTACATAAAAACACAAATTCTCGGTCAAGTATCATACATCTTGTGTATATAAGGCAAACATATTGTTTTTCCTTATACATTTGTATATTTACAAGTGATATGTAATTGACTTGTTTTAAGCTTAAAACGAATAATGTCGTCTTAAGCGAGACTAGGTGATAAAAAAAATTGAACTTGTAAAGAAAAAATTTGGTTCACCAGCAATCATGAATAGCCAGGATTTACCCATTGCACATCAAAGATAGCGGTTGCGAATCTCCTCATCACCAGAAAAAAATTCGTAAAAGAAATATTTCCTATATTTCTAAAAAAATCTAGAAAAAATAATAAATGAAGATAACGGTATTTGATACTAACGGCAAATATAAACTCAAAAAGTTATGATGCCTATGGCTTGAATTTTTTTTACCTTTTTTCTCATTTTTAAGAAAGTATCTACATCTATAAAATATCAAAAAAAGGATATTTTGGTCCAAAACATATAATGAGGTCCTTAAAGCTACACAACAATAACTAAGGTCCTCAAAGTAATATACAGGGATAACAACAAGTCTTGCTTGTGACGGGTCAGATCCGAGAGACGGATAATGCCACTCACAAAACGAATAGGGGGGACAAGGTGGGGACACCCCCATGTGCTTCCCTCTCTGGGCATTTTGTGAAACAAAATGGTACCCGTCACAAGCTTGTGACGGGTATCTCCCGGCACAARTGAGAATTTGTGCAGGGATAATTTGGGTCTTAATAGTGTTGTTTACTCTGGTAAATTCTCTCAAGTTTACCTTGTCAAGTTTCACATTAAGCACAATCAATTGTGGGTCCCAATAACACCCTCCTCATTTTCCTGTCCAAAATATTAGCAAAAAAACATCAACACACTCATGTCCTCTCACTCATAAAGCATCTGTCTTAGTCTTTGACTTGGACTCACAATCTCTATTTGCAATTATTTCAAACAATTCTCCAATCTCACTACAATCATCAAATTAAATATCCCACTTCTTTCGTTGATTTTACCAATTTAATGGGCCGGAACCGATACCGATACCGGTTCTCGGCCGCTATCTTATTAGCTGCTATTCTCTTCTTTTTTTTCATTCTCATGCCAATTAAAACAACCCCATCTCGTCCAGCTCCCAGCTCCACGAGACGGGATCTATTGGGGCCGGGTTCGGCCCCACCTACTTGTAGATCGAAATGTGGGAAGTGTACGCCTTGTAAGGCGGTACACGTCCCGATTCAACCGGGTGTTAGTATGCCTTTGGAGTATTATCCTGAAGCTTGGCGATGCAAATGTGGTAACAAGTTGTACATGCCTTAGGATAAATACTTGTACTAGCACTAGTAGTATAGTATAGCCTAGTATTATCGACTTATCGTTATTGTTATCGTTATTGTTATTATTGATAAAATGATAAGATTGTACTCAGAAAAATAGGTTTTTATTTTTCATTTTTTATTTTTTTGTTGTTGTTGTTGTTTTTAGATTTGTAGATGAAAGTGAGGTTAGTTGCAATGAATGTTGGGTTTGTGTAGGCAAGATTTGATGAGGAAACAAAATCAGCAGTGCAATTAATGAGAAGGGACTGCTGTTGTAATATGGAGTAGTACTGTGTTCCAAGTGGTATTAATTAATGTGGATTCCTTACTTGTGTTTATTTAGATCCGTCCGTCTTGCTTCTGACGTGTGTAACTAGATATTTAATCCTTCCTAGTTAGGATGATCATCCATTTTTTATATCTTGTTCATTGTTGAGTTATGTATTTTAGGAATCGGTTATATTTTTGATTCTTTTTAAGGGTTAAGAAGTCGAGAATTGTAATGTCGAGGGAGCGATGGGTACATTCACGGGTCCTTGTTTATGGTGGGTATTGCTATGATATTATTGTATTGGCATTATGATTGTTTAACATCTGTATCTTGTTCATTGTTGAGTTATGTATTTTACGAATTGGTTATGTTTTCATTTATAATCGAGAGATGAGATATTTAGTGTTAGTTGGTTAGGTTTACGGAACATCTATATGTCATTCGTTTTTGAGTTATGTATTATGATAATTGTTTATACTTTCATTCATAAATTGAGAGTTGAGAATTTGAGAAATATAATGTCGTGGGAGGAATGACTTCATTCATGGGTCTTCGTTTCTGGTGGGTATTATTATAGTATACTATTGTTGTCACGTTATAATCATTTACCATCTATATCTTATTCAAAAATTGTTAAGTTATATATTTCACGAATTAGTTATATCTCCAATTATATTCGAAAGTAAAGAACTCGAGAATCATAATGTCACTTACATAATAATGGCTTAATTCACGAGTCCTTATTTCAGGTATGTATTACTATAATACTATATTAATTCCTATCATTGTGGCCATTATGATATTTAATATCTATATCTTGTGCATTGTTGAGTTATGTATTGCACGAATTGGTTATATCTTCAATCATATTCGAGTGTTAAGGATAATATATGGCTAAAATCACAGATCCTTGTTTCGGGTGTGTGTATATTATCCTCGTGGAGTTGTGGCATTAGGTGTGCCCTATAAAGTAGGTTGTTTTAAAACAACTGCGATCTTCTCCATTTCCTCTCACAATCTCATTTAATAATATTCTCCCCTTTTAACACTATTTAACCCTTTTATTTATATGCATAAAGCCATAAATGTACAATCGTTCGATGTTGCCAATATACAATCTGAATCGTTAAAAAAAAAAAAAAAAAACTCTCTATTTTGTTAGGAAATGAAGATAATTTGGACTCGTTTTCAAGATAGATTAAGAGCATCCACATTGAAGAGATGATCCTCTTCCTCTCTTTGTTTTTTTTTTTTTTTATTTTCTCATTTGGTCACATCATTTTCTCTTTTTTCTACCCAATTCTCAATTTCTTCCTCCTCTTCCTCTCTTTTTCTCCACATCAAAGAGGATCCACCGTTCCTCTCTTTTTTCACCCTTTAAGTAGTCCCTACCGGCCACCACCCATTTTCTCTCTTGTGTGACACTTGGGTCAAGACAAAGACATCCTCCATTTATAGAGGATGTTTTCCTCTTTAAAGAGGATGTTGCCACATTGAAGAGGTGGATGCTCTAAAGCATCCACAATAAAGAGGAGGATATATTCCTCTTATTTTTTTTTATCCTACCACTAATTTTATGACACCTCAATTTCTCTTTCATTTTTTTTTTTCATTATTATCACACTCTTTCTTAAATTTTCTCTAATTTTTTATACCACAATAGAGAAGAAGAAACAGGATCCTCTTAAATAGTTATTCTACTTTAAATAATTTTCAATCTTAATAAATAAATAAATTATTAGACACATAATAAATTATGATTGATTATTGAGCACTAGGGCCAATGTTTGATTTCCTTTACTTTCCTCTAAAATTAGAGGAAGTACCCATCTTCCTCTTAGTAAGAGAACATGTTAGGTATGTCTCACAATACAGAGGATGTCATTTAAAAAAAAGAGTGTTAAGAGGAGGTCTCATCCTCTCTATTGTGGATGCTCTAAAACTGTTGTTTGCATTGCTCAATTTCTATGGTCACATTAGGACCAATGCAAAGAATCCCAACGTGCGTGTTCTTGATCATAGATTCCCAGTGGCAATTGGTGACAACTACCATCAAGTGAAAAGGATTGTAATGTGAGAAAGACCATTCCCTAAACAAATTAAAGGTGCAACATCTGTTGTCGATTTGCATCCTCTTTGTGTTGTTACATCTCAATCACTTATTCATCATTGCATTCTAATTTTATGTAAACTTATTTGAAGTAAGGTACTTATTTTATCGAACCCGTAATATATAATTTAGAAATCTGATAATAACGACATTGATTCAAATTGATTTTAATTTTAGGGTTTTTTTTGTCAAACATAACTTTTAAAAAAAAACAAAATTCCAAACACCACCTTTTAAAAAAAAAAGTTTGTCAAGCACAACCTTTAATAATTTTTTTTTGTCAAACACGACTTTTTGGCCATAAGATTCAGCATTTTGGCCAGAGATTGACCATTTGCAATTGGATGACTTTCAGTCGATGTTTGAGATAGCAAACAAGGTCGGTTTGAGATGTTCTTGGACTCGTTGGAAAGGTGAGAGTACAGGCTTTCTAGTGATTGTTAACACGGTGGTCAAAGGTGGTCTTATGTGGGGTAGATTGGTGTGTAAAGTAAGGTTGGTCATAGAGGGATGATGTGAGTCAAAGTAAGATTTTTTCGTGGGTCAATTCACTCCCCTCGAACTACCACTTGCAACCAACGACCACCACAAACAACACAATTACGACATAACTTGTACTCCCCTCAACCTACATACCAAATTTCAGACCAAACAACACATCATAACCGCATTAAAAGACCCACGAAAAACCTCCGACCACCCAACTGTAAACTCAGACTTACAACCCTTTCTCTGATCAACCCTATTTTACGCATCAATCAACCCCACATAAGGCCACCTCCGGCCACCGTGTTGACAACCCCTGAAAAGTATGTATTCCCACCTTTCCAACGAGTCTAAGAACACCCCAAACCAACCTCATTTGCTATCTCAAATATAGACTGAAAGTCACCCCATTGCAAGTGGTCACAAAGTTGTTGGAATCCGGCAAAAAAGTCGTGTTTGACAAAGAAAAAAAACTATTAAAGGTTGTGTTTGACAAATTTTTTTTTAAAGGCGGTGTTTGAAGTTTTGCTTATTTTAAAGGTTGTGTTTGACAAAAAAAACCCTCAATTTTATGATTCGAAACAATTGTATGGTTTAGTTAATTTTCTACTTGGCCATGCATTTCGAATCCTCGTACACTTTTACGTGTGACGAATACTAATGTAAAGACACACTAACGTAAGAGTATAATATTATAAGCAGATCACGTATATGACATTACACAAATTGTTAAATAGTACGGTCTCATACTATGAGACCATCCATTAGTAAGGCTTTGTTCTTTTGGACTGAAATTGACTGAACTGAATTGAACTGAACTGAACTGAACTGAACTGAACT
>VHZZ01000015.1:569500-606202 GCA_009801015.1 Silene noctiflora
AATTTTAAAGATTGTCCGTGCGGGCACGGGTTCAAAAGCTAGTTTTTATATAACTTTTATATTCCCTCCTATTCACTATTTTCTTCCCTATTTCCATAAACGGATTATTCAGGTTTTCTTCCCATTTCCTATTTTGRTAACTTATACTCTTATTTTATTCACTCATCTCTCCTATCACCAAACCCCACCCAACTCTTTTACTTATATTTTATTCCTTTTTTAATGTTGTTGGCCCACAATTTTTATTTAATTCCTAATTATTCATCCCTCTCTCCTATCTACAAACCACACCAAACTCTTTTATTCATATTCTATTATTTTCCTTAAATATTGTGCCAACATCAAAGGGGAACAAAACGACGAATAGGAGGGAGTAATACCTAATAATAAAATAATTTTAAAAAAACTTTAATTTAATAGTTATGTCAATATAATTAATGTAAAYGTTGAAATAATTAATGTAGACGTTGAATATGATTAAAATATTAATTTTAAATATGTTTTACCTTTTTAAAAATTATTTTTTAAATTTAAAAAAGAGGCTATAAATTATTTCTTGACCTGTATTTTGACTATAACCCGATCCGTAATCCATATGACCCAAACCGGGATCCAACCCGCCCAACCCGTTTGACAGGTCTAGTTAGGAGTCATAGCTTTTGTTCGTGGAATGTTTATACTGTTGTGTGTTTTCCGTTTAATTTTTAGTGGGTTAATTCTTCTATTGGACTCGTCTTATGCTGTAGGACGTTTCGTTTCCGTTTTAAATTGAGCGTGACAATTTGAGACCGGGCTTCTTCAAGCCCACCCTACTCCAACGGTTCCACTTATACTTAACTACACTGAACACCCCCCCCCTCTTTTCCCTCTCACTCAGCCATTCCTCTGATTCCACCTTCCCTATTATTTTTCCCGCCGAACCTGCAACCGACCCTCCGCCCGTATCCGTATTCGTCCAGGTATGATTTTCTTCTTCGTCATTCTAGTTTTATATGTTGCTAATCAAATTGTTGATTGATTGATTGATTGATTAATTGATTAATTGAACAGTAACGTCGGCGAATTACTTGTTTCATACGATTATGATATTACGGTGTGCTGTTTTTCGCGGTTTTATTACGTCGTCGTTGTTCCGTATAGTTTTGATAGTATAGGATGTTGAAAAATTGGTGTTCCGTTAGAGTATAGTATGATATGCCAATGTTGATTATTGAGTATCACCGATTGCGGGGATGAACAGTTTATAAGTTTTTAATCGAATCGTTCGTCCGTATAGTTTTGGTAGTTGATTGATTATTGAGTATCATCGATTGAGGGATGAACAAATTATAAGTTCTAGGGACTAGGAGTGAGTTTTGGTGGTAAAGGACGGTGAAAAATTGGTGCTCAGTTTGCGTATAATATGATATGATATGATATGACAATGTTGATTGTTGAGCATGGATTAGGGGATGAACAAATTATAAGTTATATGGACTAGGGGTTTAATAATGTCGTGGTTCCGAGTTTTGGTAGTAAAGGATGGTGAAAAATTGGTGGTCTGCTGGAGTATAATATAATATGATATGACATCTCGCACAACTGGATTTTTTAAAATCTCTCATGAATGAGGATAATAATTAAATGGCAGATTCTTGTAAATTGTACTTTCTCCGCCCAGGTTATTTGTTTAGCTAGTTTATTTTGGGGTGTCTCATTTATTTGTTTACCTTCTATAATTACGAAGGTTTTCGATGAATAATAATTTGATCATCCAATTGCACTATTGTCCGCTTGTCATTCGTTAACAACACTCACAAATGTACTATCCCCTCTCCTTGGTCTTTGGGTCAAAAGTAAAGGTAAACAAATGACCGGGACGAAAGGAGTATCTAATCGATGAGTGGGTGTGTTTGGTCCCTATAACTTGTGGCTGCTTCGAAATTCAAGTTTAATGATTCTTAAAAAGGCAGGTAAGTGTTGTCTTTTTAATGGAGGGGTTAGTTTACTCATATTCCTCATCTTTGAACTATGTCGTCTGTTGCAGTTGATATTCTACATGCGCTTATTGTTAGAAAATTGCAGCATAAAATAATCAGGTTCGAGTTTAGGATTTGATTGTAGGAAACTTTGACAATTTAGTTGATACACAATCTAGTTGTTATACTTCAAGTTAGTAAAGTTCGACTATATATAAAGAAGGCTACTCATGATAGCTTGATAGCGTAATTTGTTATCTCTCTTTTTGTGCATGGGAGTCAACCGATGGTGTCTTTTAGTATGTAGGCGTCATCCCGTAGGTGTGTTTTACCATATCTACGGAAAAATTAAATTTGATTATTTTAGTACGGAGTATTTTTATTTCAGCAATGAGATTGTTGTAGTTTGAAGATTTAGATGTAACAAGGCCACTTCAGACCATTTATACAGTTGTAGTTAATATTGAGTTTTGACAGAAGTGCGGGTTAACATCTGTCAATAAAAAATAGTTTTTATTTTTATTTTTTTTCAACATATTTATCGGAAGAGTCTTGAATTTTATGTGTTATGTTACACGAATAGACATATTAAGTTGTATTAATTTTTTTTTTCTTTTTTCTATCGCTCAGTAAGTCAGTATGGACCAAGAATTTCTCTCCGCACCAATAAAATCATCCGTGGACAAATTTCAACTCATTCCTGAATTCTTGAAGGTAACTGTTTTCGAAATGGGCAAAAGGTCTTATGTTTGTGTATTTCGTGGATGATTTTATCTTGTAATTGGTTGCCAATAATCGTGTATCTTGTAGAGTGTCATATAAGTCATCCAAAAGATCGAGGGATTTGTTATTCCAAATAATTAAGGGGAGCACAAGTAGCAGATAGATTTTCATTTCCAGTGGAGCCAATTACTCAATATTCTTAGGTGTGTATTATGATGGAATAGTCAACTGACTTCTAAAACTGGCGCTGCTTATTTCTATTGTGGAATAGCCATTATTTGATGCCTGTCTCAAATCAATTTGCAATTTTGTATTTTCGGTCATGTAGCAACAATTTTCCAACCTCCTCGTGTTGCTATGCTAACAAAAGTTTAATTTGCGTACATATGATACCCTTTGTCTTGTTTTTTACGGGAGCCCTTAAGACATTAAGAGTAGTTTAGTAGTTGTAACATGACATGAATACAATTTATCATATACCTCTGGGAGTTTTGTGCTTCGATATCAACTATTGCTGCGTGCTGCGATATCAACTCAAATACCTTTGGAAATTTTGTGACAATCCATAAAATGATAAGTTTATTTTTGGAACACTTGTAAGGCCGATTCATTCTTTGAAGATTGCAATGGCTGTATTGATATTGTACATTCTCGTTATTTCTTGAACTCCTCGGTACCTTTTTTTTGGTCTAGGAACGGTTGTTATGTAAAAGGCTGAAAAGAAAGCTTACATGGATTTTATTGTTTTTTTTGTAGGCACGAGGATTAGTGAAAGAACATTTGGATTCTTTCAACTATTTTGTTACTACTGGAATCAAAAAGATTGTTCAAGTTAACAATGAAATCAAAGCAACCAATGATGCTAAATTATACCTCAGGTCTCATTCTCTCTTGTAGTGTTTTTGAAAATAATGTGCTCTCTAAATGATGCCATTACGGTCTTGATGTTTGTTCGTGGTGTATTCTTTCTAACTCTCATGTTTGTGTCATCCTGTAGCGATCTGTTTATCCCCCACCCCACCTCACCCCAATAGCTAAATGTCATTATGTTTGTTTGATTGCTGTAATCTAAGTTTTTGTATGGAACATGAATCTAAGTTTTGATTGCTGTAACCTAAGTTATCTTCCTGTTCAATCTAATGTTGTGCGTATTTTATTTTTTTTGATTTTGGAAATTCCCTCAACAATTGTGTTAAAGAGATTTAAACATCAATTTCCTTAAAATATAATGTGAAAATCGCAAATGTTCATGCCGTAGGACTTCAATGCATTAACTTTTGAGGCTTTTATATGGTGTAGCAGATAAAAACTGAAAGTGTAGTGGTAGCTTGTGCATATTGTTAAAGGGAAGGTACTCGTAAAAGGATGAAAAGCTGAGGGTGATCTACAAAATACCCCTAATTCTTTTGTGGTTTGTATAATGTTTGAACTACATGAGTAGGTCACTATTCTGATAATGTTTTCACATTTTTTTTAAATGAGTCGGATATTTTTTTTGAAGTGCTTTATTTTACTTATTGTGTGGTTTGATGCACTGAGGTTTCTTGTTGTAATATTGCAGATTTAAAGACGTAACAATTGGTAAACCCTCAGTCATCTCAGATGGAGTTGTGGTGGATATATTTCCTCACGCTTGTAGGCTCTCGGACCTAACGTTAGTACTCTTGGGCCTTGTTACCTTCGTGCATAACAATTTTTATCGTGTTTAAAGCTAATGGATGTTGAATTCTGATCTGATATGACAACACCGTATGATTGATATTTCCCACTCGACTACTTGTGCATGTTTTATGCATATGCTTGCCTCAACTATATTACATTTTCATAATTTGGGCTAGTCTTGAATTGATTTGGTAAATTTTGATTTCCTTGTGCTATTGTTTATTGTTTTCCTTACGTAATGTGCCATTTTGGAAGTGTATGATATTAAAGAAAAGGAGGGAATTTGTGCATAAATAGCTCCCCCTCCGCGTTATCAACTACTCTACATATATCTTAGTCATAGCTTACTATACATATCAAACTCATATATCACCTTATGTAGCTTTTCTTTGGCCTCACTCTTTGTATCACTATTTTGTACCTGTGTATCATTGTCTTGTTATCAACTCAGAGATATTCTTCTAGATGCTTCAACCTATTGAGTTTCTTTCTAATTATTTCATTTGCAAATGCTTGTTTTTTTCCTTGTATGGCTGCACATGCAACGCGACATATGTATTTCCATGACATTCATGTTGTGACTTTGTATACCTAATTGTTCCATAATGAAGATTCACTAATAGATTTCACTTTAGCCAACTTGTTTTTGTAGCCACATTCCCATCACCTTCTCAGCCATTTTGTTTAGTAGATGAAAAATAGCAAATAAGTCAAAACCTAGGATATCGTCACATATGAAATAATTGTGCCTATTTGGTTATGTATCTGAAAATAAGAAAATAGTGGATGGTGGTTGGCATGTTGACTTAGTATTTTGGGTCTATGTGTTAGTCCTGTATATTGGCTAACTTGATGGTTATTCTATATGTTCTGATCCCTGGAATTTAACTTCACATTGTTGCTTTTTTCTTTTGTTTCCTGTTCCAGCTATTCAGCACCTATACAAGCTCATATAGAGTATGTATATGGAAATAGTGGGAATTTGGTAATACGTGAAAAGGTATGTGAGTAATGTCTGCTTATGTAGTGCATATATGCATATTATTGAGTATTGACTACAACCATCATGTTTATACTGATGTTAATTTATCTGTGTCAGAAAGATGTAGTGATTGGACGAATGCCTGTGATGTTACGCAGTTCTTGCTGTGTTTTATACAACAAAGATGAAGAAGAGCTAGCCAAACTCGGTTAAGATTTGTTTGATTTTCTATTTTGCAGTTTGTAGTTGCAGTATTTTCCTACGATTCTCATCTTTTTTATTTTCTTTTCTTTAGGTGAATGCCCACTTGATCCTGGAGGGTACTTTGTGGTGAAAGGGAATGAAAAGGTATTTTATTCTTCTTATTGGTATATAGTACATTTCCATATTTCCAATGAGCCAAAGACTCCATACTCTTTGGTTTTGGATGATGATGGAATAAATTAAAATGGCTCACTAAAGTGGATGCACTTCTTTCTCTTGGAAGTAGTGGTCCTTTGATGCAGTTCTAGACGCTATTTTCATCTTGGGTCATTCAGAAACAGCCGCTTTGTGTTGCTAACACAAGGGTAAAATTGCGTATATCCAACCCCTCTTGCCCCGCAAATTGCGGTAGCCATTGAGGCACCGGGGTAATGTTGTTGTTGTACTGGTATATAGTACGGAGTAATCAGTATGGATGGAGGCTATAGAGCTGATTGTGAACTTTGGCCTTATACTCGAATCTGTATTTTGAATCCTAGTTGACACGTTTGTCATTCTTGAACTTTGGCTCTAGGTTTCCTGCTTCTTATTATCTTTAACTGGCATTAGTCACACCATACGAATTAGGGCGAGGTGTAAAATTTTGGATGTGAAATACTTTCCCCTTGCATAAGGGAGAGTGAGTTGGTAATTACCATTAAGAAAAAATGGCATATTCATTCACGTGTAATTTTGTTTAACGAGAGCGTTGAAAGTTACTGTTTTGGTTCTTCCATTATATGCTGATGCCAAAAGAATAAGAATCTTTGCCTCTTTGGAACATTTGCTATTATCTTTTCCAATGTTTTGAATTTCTTTATACTTACTATTCTTATATAAATCTGTTATTAACTTTCTTTCTTACAGTTTCCACTATCTATGACTTCTCATGCTCATTATTTAGTCTCAGTTATTTTTCATCCCTTTTTGCCTTTCTCTGTTCTCGTATCGCACCTAAATTTGTTTWGCCCCCCCCCCCCCCCCCCCCCTCTCTCCTCCCCCACTTTATAATTTGTTTCCCTCTTCAGTATGTTTTTAATTGTTTTACCTGACTCTGATGGATTCAAAATAAGTTTCATGTCAATCGACCACAAACCAGTGTCCGGCATTACCAAATAGGCGAATACGTGGATTATGTCATTTAATTGTTATATTACTTTATTGCATAATGGTCGTCTTCATGTCATCCACATTTTATTTTGCAGGTGATTCTGATCCAGGAACAACTTTCAAATAATAGAATAATTATTGATGTTGATAAAAAACAAAAGTACGTATATTGTACTAATTTGTTTATTCGCATACATGTGTTTGAACTCTTCTCTATTGTCTGGATTTGATTTTATCTAGATGCAATTAAACTTTTATAATGTTCCACATGGAACTCCGTTTAGAAGAATTAAGATGGGTGAAAAAGAAAAAGGAAAATTATAAGAGGAAGTGGTCTTTCTTTGTGAGGGTCTCTTTTGCTTCTTGACTTTAAATTTCTGAACCAAAGTACGAAAAAAATGAGTTGGTCTTAAAAGTCAATCAGTGCAGCACTGCAGCCTATGTATAAAATATATTTTGGTATTCGTCACCGTGGTGTTGGCCTACATTTCAGTTTTTCATGAACATATATGAGTGGGAGAAAATGGTGTGTAAGCTATTTCATTTTAAATGAGCTTGTATATACTCCCGGTTACACTTTTTGAATTGGTATATGAATTATGACTAATTATTTTATTTTATTTTATTTTTTGTTTGTGATTTTGAAGAGCTCATTACCAAATTTTATTAATCTCAATAGCGGGCTGCTATGTGGAACACTGGCGGATCTTGGAGCAAATGATAGGGGGGGGGGGGGGGGGGGGTCGAATTTAATTATGTGTGAATATTTGATATTAATCCTTGAGCCAAAGGGGGCCGGATGATAAGTTTACACAGAAATATGAAAAACCAGCGGGGGTCAGCCCTCCTCCTGCATAACTAAGGCCCTCCTCTGATGTGGAAGACCTGTATCCGGAGAATGCATACACAATTTAACATATTCAAGGCATATCATCAAACCCTGAAATTTCTTGTAAGGTCTAGAAGTTTCAACTTTTAAGGAAGAAATTGAGTAAACTAGGGACTGTGTCCCATGGTATCCTATGTTGACACTTCAAAATGCACTAATAAGTAATAACAGATCATCTTCATGTGACGCGTTTGCTCTATGTTGTAACATAACTGATCAAAATACAGTTTGACTGTCACTATTTCTTATTTTGTCTCTACTCTCGTCCCCTTGGTTAAAATACAGTTTGACTAATTCAGAACCTTCATTTCCACACCTGCAGTTTTTGATGTAACCTATAATTTCTTTTCTTTTGACATTGTCTTCATATTTGTTTTTGTCAGTTTGATTGCATCTGTTACAAGCAGTACTGCCACCCTAAGGAGCAAAACTGTAATATTAATGGAAAAGGAGAAAATATATCTGCAACTCAATCAATTTCAGACAAAGGTAGTTTCTTCATGCTGTGTATAAAGTATAAACCTTACCCTGAAGTGGTACCTCCGCACGTGATGGTCTATACCTTATGAATTTTGCAATATAGGTTCCTATGATGGCAGTGATGAAGGCTATGGGAATGGAGAGTGACCAAGAAGTTGTGCAAATGATTGGAAGAGATCCACGCTATAGCACTTTACTCATGCCGTCAATTGAGGTAACGTCAAATTGTTGAGAGCATGTTTTTACCAATGTCAATAACTGAGTAACTACGGAAAATTCAGCAATTACCTTGTTGCCTTTATTTGAAGTCTCCTGTATATAAGATCAGTTACCCACATGTAATTCTTGCATTCGAGCAATAGATTACTTATATGTAGACCTGTCAAAACATGACCCGACCTGACCCTGTTTTTTAGGGTCGAAGACCCGTAAATCTTGACCCGCGACTCAAAATGAACCGAACCCGAAATGACCCGTTATTTTTTGGGCCGAAACACGACTCTACCCGTTTGACCCAATGGGTCAAAGATAAATTTTAACATTATTAAAATATTAATATTTTTATATTATATTTGAAATAATGAATATAAAATATATTATTTTAATACTTTTAATTAAAAAATTAATTTAAAAGTCAAATTTATATAACTTTTATATCATTAAATAAATGAATATAATAATATTATTAATATTAAATATGATTTAATTTTGAAAAGTATGTTTTTTCGGCTGAAAAATGATAAAATAAACGGTGTCATTATCTTTTCTTAGACCCGTATTTTGACTCTAAACCGACCCTAGACCCGTATTCTGTCCTGACCAGTATGATCAGGCCCAGGTCCCGACCCGTTTGACAGATCTACTTATATGTGACTCGACACTAGGCAGCAATAGAGGAATCTAATATTGAAGTTTATATTCTCTGCTTCTGCTGGAGCTGAAGTCCCTATTGTCTTTCGCTTTGGGATATGGCGAAAAAAAGCAAAATGGCTTACCAAAATGTCTTTACTTTTTGTTTTGTGAAATAATAGCCGTCTGGTGACTTCCCAATGCAATTTTCATCATGCTCGTCCACTCACGCTGTAACATCTGCGCTCGTTTTTAGACAAATGGATGTGGCTGAGTACATTCGATCTTATGCTCCTCCACTGCGGTGGATCTTTTGGGGCATTAGGTTAATGTTGTTTTATCCCCCCCTTTTCCCCTTTTTTGATATCATATATGTGGATTCCTCAGGAATGTGCAAGTTGTGGCGTAAGGACACAACGGCAGGCTTTTGAGTTTCTGGAGAAAAAGGTGTGTAATGTTTATGCTCAAGAGGACTTTAAAGATCTGCGTATAAATTTAATTGCTTTGAATTATCTGTTAGTTTTGTTCTTCAGAATTATCTGTTTCGTCTCAGTGTGCAAATTGGCTGATTGAGAAATTCTTAAATCCTCTTTCTGTATTATCTGCTACTTATTAACTTAGAATTGGCTATCTGAGTTCGTTAAAGGTTCATTCATTTTATTGTCTTTTGGTACGTCTCCGTTATCTGGGGAATGTCAATTCACAATTTCACATCAGCGACTGGTTCATTTGTTATTTCGAGTCGCTAGTGTTGGTAATCTGGCGAACCATTCCAGTCTTCCTCTTGTTAAACGTATGTGCAACAGCAGATAGGAGTAAGCTAGACTTTCAATTTTAATTAATTGATTCTGTACTGTGCTTTGCCGCTTTCTGCATCTGTTTACAGAACTGGTTTGTAAAAAAATTGAACTTGATTTTGAATTCTGTTTTTGAACTCTTACTTCTGAGCGTTATGTAATTGATTTCTCATAGTATAGGTTTATATTTCAGAGCCTATGCTTATAAAAGTTGGTTTTGAATTTGCTTACTTTCTCTTAAATTTTTGCATAAATTCCAGGCCTAGGCATGGTCGTATGAGTGATCTTCTTGAATGCTAATTTGAACTGTCTTTTGTTTCCAGCTAAAAAAGCAACAATACCCTGGTTCCGGGGCTGAAAAGGTGCATGTCTCTAACTTAAAATCATGGAAATTTTCTACCCTGTGTCTATGTTTCCTGACAGTTTTTTTGGGCAGGAAAATAGAGCGTTGATGGTCCTTCGTGATATATTTATTGCTCATGTTCCGGTAAGTTTTATTAATTGCATCTTCAAAATGTGCATTTCTGCTAATCTTATTTTCTCCAAGGGGTTTTCATTTCTTAAACATTATACGGAGTACAAATTTGTTTGATTAATTTCCCTTTGTGGGTCCTTGTTCTATAGGTACGTAAAAATAACTTCCGTGCCAAATGCATATATGCGGCCGTAATGTTGAGGCGTATGTTAGAGGCACATTTAAATAAAGATGCAGTAGACGACAAGGTGAGTTGATCTGCTCTTCCTGAAGGCCTTTACATTTGTAGTTAGCTATTGCAATTGAAGCCCTTTGCTTGGAAGAATATTCTATCAAGTTGCTTGACAACTTATGGTCACTACTTGTTAAATCTTTTCACGTGACTTAAGTTCATGATATATATGTGCTAGGATTATGTTGGAAACAAACGGTTTGAGCTCTCAGGCCAGCTGCTGTCATTGCTTTTTGAGGTAGCGTCTTTGAACGAATGGATGTTTCTGTGTGTTTTTATAAATCGGTCTCTTAACTACATTAGGCCATGCTTCACGTTTCAGGATTTATTCAAGACAATGATCACAGATGTTAAAAAGAAAGTGGATGCAATTTTAAGCAAGAATCGTTCTAGTAGATTTGATTTCTCTCAGGTAACAACATATCTCTTTTGGGGACGAATCCATCTAGTACAAGTATTTGTTTATCTGAGTATATATGGTACGAGTTATAAAGTTGCTAATTTTTAGTTCTGTTATCGTCTTCCCTAGCAGAATATGTGCTACGAAATAATCTTCTGACCCGTTTAGATTTAAGCGATGAAATTATTATTTTTGGTTTATAGTGACTAAATTTGAGGCTTATAGAGCTTGTGACTTGTTTACTGCACAATACAATTGGCAGATACAATGTTCTTTTTTCTTATAAAATTTCCTGAAGATAAAATTGTTCAATGATCTCCGTTTCTCTCGTTTACCGCATAAGATAAAATGAATATATGTGTATGTACTTATATAAAGTTCAAGGGATTTTGGCGAGTTATGGACGAAGGAGATGCAAATGGATATGAAATTATGAATTTTAATTTAGCTTACCTTCCATAGTCCACTTGTTGGCATCGTTAACCATGGGTGCACACGATTAATAGTATGGTTCTATCATCCATCCGTGACCAGTTCGAGTCGATATCAAGCTTTGGCTTGTATATTATAAAACAAACACGAGCCTGAGTAAGCTCGATCTTGGCTCATACTTTTCTCTTTGAGCATGATTAGGGCCTTAGGGGTGTACTAACTGGAGTCGATCTCACCTCGAGCTCCAATGAGCTCGAGGGATTGACTCATTTTTGAGCCTCGAACTCAGATTCTTTGCTCGTCGATTCTAAGAAAGTGAAACTAGAGTTTTGCGGAGAAGCCTTTGCCGAGCTCGGTGTCGGCTAATGTTCGGTCAATCTTGGCTCGGGTTTGGT
Organism: Silene noctiflora; assembly: GCA_009801015.1. Taxonomy (NCBI): domain Eukaryota; kingdom Viridiplantae; phylum Streptophyta; class Magnoliopsida; order Caryophyllales; family Caryophyllaceae; genus Silene; species Silene noctiflora. The sequence continues at coordinate 581,128 of VHZZ01000015.1, forward strand.
CAAACTGACCCGAGCCAAGCTTTGACCGAACCAATTCCAAGGACTTGTCGAGCGGGATTAGCTCGTTTACACCTTTACATGAGGACATGATTGGTAGTATGGTTACACACTGACATGACTGCTACTTCACAATATGGGCACACATCCCAGTAATTGAAGTAATTCTGATTTAAAACAAGCAAGGGTTCTTGATGGAAAAAATGGAACAAAAGAATATTATTGTGATTTTTTTTTATGGTGACAAATTTTAGTAACCCTTTGATTAGTCGTGCCAAAAATGGAGCAAAAGATTATTACTTTAAAACCTGAATCTCAAACTACATAAGCGTCTACTCGCCTAATAAAGATGGCTAAAGGGAGTACCTTATTAATAATTTGGTGGTGCAAAGTGCAAACATTTATTTGTATCTTTTTGAGCAAAAATCTGGCTTTCAATAGCTCGGTGTATCTTGCTTGTTAAATGGCAATGGCGTATGATCTGAATCCTTCATATGCTTTTTAAATGATTGTTTTTTCTGTTTCCTATGTATAGTATGTAGTTACTGATACGATAAGTGCGGGCTTAGAAAGAGCAATTTCAACTGGCAACTGGTATGCCAAGAGGTTCAGGGTGGATAGGAAAGGCGTGACACAGGTAATTTTTCTTCTCTCATTTTTCTGTCTCATGTTTCCGTCCGACTTTTATTGAGCTGCACTAACGTGGCAGGCACTCGCGAGGCTTTCTTACATTCAAGCATTGGGATTCTTCACAAAAGTTCAACCGCAATTCGAAAAGTCTAGAAAAGTTAGTGGACCCAGAGCTTTGCAACCTAGTCAGGTACCAGTTTTTTGGTCTTCGTAACTAGACTAAATAGATTTTTATTTGGCGCAAGTGACTCTGTGTGTCAACTTTATTGACGTAATGATATGTATGCTCGTTCTTATAGTGGGGGATGCTCTGTCCATGTGACACACCCGAAGGTGAATCTTGTGGATTAGTCAAAAATTTGGCATTAATGACTCATGTTACTACTGACGAAGAGGAAGGCCCATTAATATCCCTGGTATGGCATATGCTTTTTCTTTTGAGTTCTGATATCTTTTTCTTTATTTTGTAAGCTATCAAGTCATGATATTTTCAAATTTGTTTGAAGTAAAAACTAAAAACTAACAAGTGTATGTAAATCAGTCGGTAGTCCTTGTTGCATGTCGGGACTTGATACTTGATTAGTTCTTAGATGCCTCGTAAAACACTGCAGCAATAGGTGGTTTGATCTACGCATCTTGTTTATTGTTTATTTATTTGGAAATGAATTATAATGCATACCAAGAGAATTCTTGTGGATCTTATTGCAGCATTTGTACTACATATGCTAGCCCTCGTTACAAACAAAATAGGAATTATGGTTGCATAAAATTAAATTTTTGAATATACATGTTTGTTTGAAAAATTAGTTCGGCTCATTTCCTAAAGGCCGTCGCCTCGCTCCTTGAGCCTTGTCGCCTTGGAACCTTATAGCCACAGTGCGCCTTGCGCCTTCACAAACTAAGAAGGCCGTTTTGTATTGTTATACTTTTGAGATAGTGGGATAATTTATTTTCTCATTTCTATCATATATCACAATGATCTTAGTTTAGTAGTGTACAGTGTCTTATTCCTTATCCATTGCAGTGTTACTGCTTGGGCGTGGAAAACCTTGAGCTACTCTCTCCTGAAGAACTTCACTCATATAATTCATTCCTTGTGATTTTTAATGGGCTCATTCTTGGGAAACATAGAAGGCCACAGGTAAGAATTATTAATTAATTTTCGTTTCTTGCTTTCTGCTCCATGCAATGCGTTAGCCATCCCTCTCCTTCAACCCGTAGCCTTCTGAAGTCTGAATTCCTGAACATGAAGCTGTAACGGAAATTGTTATGCTTAACATACCAGGAGTATAAGTGGGCAGAGGTGCCTGTTATTTGTTGTTATGTGTGCCTAAATAGAGTTCATCTTTAAGCAGAAACTGATTTTTCTTTCATTTCCTGTTCAGAAATTTGCCTTCTCCTTGAGAAGATTGCGGAGAGCAGGAAAAATTGGCGAGTTTGTTAGCGTGTTTGTGAACGAAAAACAGGTAGGCATTTGCACTTAGACTTCTGTAATGTTTATTTCTCTTGTTTTTTTAATGCCGAAGGTATGACATTGTGTCATGACTGATGAATACACCTGTACTGCTTAGTGTTCTTTTTTTTCTTTTTCTTTTTCTTTTAATTTAACAAGGGGTCCTGCAACTCATTCCTAACTAGAATTGGCGTGTTTATTGTATCTCATCCTCAACCCTGCCTTGATATGGAAAAAATCATCTCATGCTCGGTTAAATTTAGAGCTTGGTAAGGCATTACCTAGAACATCAAAACACCTTAGGTGCGCCTTATTCATAATCATGGCTAACAAAGGTCGAAGGACAATACTATCTAATATTCATAATTTTTTCTTATAGTTCTTTATATGCCTTTCCCTTTTCCTCATCATACCTAGCTTTTATCTTAGTAGTCCATGTTAAACCTATTTCAATTACAAAATGGGGATCGCTACACAATTTAAGATCTAAATTAGAAATTTGTTTACAGTAGCACTACACCTCGCATGCATGAGGACATACTTTGCCTTGCTCCTTCTAAACCTATGATGAAACCGTATTAGATCGTGTGAAAAAATCTTATAGCCTTTGCATCTCAAGCTTATCGCCTTTTCCCCCACATTCCTTCTCCCTCTTAGTTTTCATCTACCATATTTTTGTCTCTTGCCTCTCCATGACCTATCCCTTTGCATTGATAGTCACATGTTTGATTTGATTGAAAAGATGTGTTTTCTTGTGGTCGAGTATGTTTACATAATACGAAGTAATGTATCAATTGACTAGGAAATCAGCATAAAAAAAGTTTCCAAGTCGTAAATGGTTTGTATCTCTTTTTATTGGTAAAAATGTTATTACGATGAAACTGGACCTGCCAGTTATACAGTAGGGTGCTTAACTTACCGTTATATTTCTCTTTTAGATGATATACCTAGCTTGTTCTGGTAGAGTAGGTTAGCCTTACATGGTAAAAGTTCCGATCATACCATTAAGAGGGCGTTTGGTAAACCTGGCAAAGCAACCCAGCCCGATCGACCCGATTTGAACAGCTAACCCGAGACCCGAAATTGACCCGAACTACATCACCCAAATGTGACCCGACTCGGCCCGAACATGACCCGAACTTTCTTGACCAGTAACTAACCCGACTGAAAATTACCCGATCCGAAACTACCCAGCCCGAAAGTGACCCGACAAGACATAACTCTAATTGAACCGAAAAGACTTGAAATCGGTTTTTCTCTATTATGCATTGGCTCGAAAATGACCTGACCCGAAATAACCCGAACCACTTGACTCGAAACAAACGCGACCAACAAAACTGAAATAGACCCGAAACCCAAAATGATTCGACCTGACCCGAATTAACCCGAAATCAATGAGAGACCCGAATTGACCTGTCCCGAACTTGCTCGACCCAACCCCGACCCGATTGAAGCGTTTGGTATAGGGTATTCAGGAAAGGGAACGATTCATTTTCATTCCCTTTCCTTTTTGTTAATGTTTGTTTGATCCCTTTTTCCGTACCCATTTTCAGTTTAGTTTTACCCCCTATTCCAGATTCCCCCAGCTCCTCATGGTATCTAAAACTCTTACCTTATTACCTCCTATCACCACCCCTCTTCAATCATCAACACCTACCACTAGCCTCACCACTAACACCCATCAACACCAGCAGTCTGGCACCACTACCGGTGACGGCGATGCACCGTCCATTCGCCACACCACTTCAACACGCTGGTGACCTCGTCCCACCACCCATTCATTCACGTTGGGATTCAAAACCTGACATTATAAAACCCACAACTAACCCTATAAAACATATAAAACACTCTACCACCCTTCAAAACCCTTTTCCCCACCTACCAGATTTGGTGTTTTAGGTGGTGGGGGAGGGGGAGGGGGTTTTTGAGTGGTGGTGGAGGGGTTTTCAGGGTGGAAGGTGTATAGGGGATGGCATTATGGGTGTTTGATGGGGCTATTTTGGCGTGGTGAGGAAGTCGCTGGCAGAGGAGTGGTTTTGGGGCATCAGCGCCACTGGTGCCAGTGTGGAAGGAGGGTGTAAGTGGTGGGTGATGGCGGTGGAGGTGGTGTATGTTGGTTTTCATGGTGATGATTCCCTTACCCATTAATATCCAAGGACTCACTTCAGGGTATTAGAGGTGATCCCTTTCCTCTACCCTTCTTTCCCTTTGTTGATTCCATTCCCTTTCCCTTTTGCTAACCAAACCGCCCGAGTAGTGATATATCTGAGTAGTGACATTTTAGGTACACTTTATTTATTCCGACTTTTTTTTTCTTTTTTTCTTTTTTTTTTTTTCTTTTTTTTTTTATTTTTTTTATTTTTTTATTTTTTTTATTTTTACTTTTATCGTGTTCCCATTACATTGTTTTACCTCTCAATGATGCTCTCACATTTTCGGACTAATCTTATTGCTGAGCCATGTAAACGGTGTTCCAATTTTTACCCCCTAAAATGTGAAGTAGTTTAATGTTTTTCAGTTAGGAATTTAGCTAGGTTTTCCAGTTAATTCTAACTCTCAAACCAATCATTTGCATCATTCTCGCAGCGTTGTGTATATATAGCATCAGATGGAGGTCGTGTCTGCCGTCCACTTGTAATTGCTGACAAAGGTGTATCAAGGATCAAACAACATCATATGCAAGAGTTGGCGGTGAGTTAGATTTTTCGATATGACATGCAAGTTTGCAATTATATGCTAATCTTATCATTCTTCTCTCAATAGGACGGAGTGCGTACTTTTGATGGCTTCCTGCGGGAAGGTTTAATAGAGTATCTTGATGTTAACGAGGAAAACAATGCCCTGGTTTGTCATGCCTTAACTTTATTGAAGGATTATTTTCCTTTCTTTTATGGGATGTAAACTGACTCATACTTATGTTTGTTTGTTAGATTGCTTTGTATGAGGAAGAAGCAACATCAGAAACAACTCATTTTGAGATTGAACCCTTTACAATATTAGGTGTTATTGCTGGCTTAATTCCCTTTCCTCACCACAATCAGTCACCCAGAAATACATACCAGGCATGCATTTTGTTCCTTAAGTCTGTTGAGTGCACAATATAATCCTACATGGTTCGTTTCAAAAGCCACATAATTTGTCTTTATTCTTCTGGTAATGTGTATCTTGGTTTTTTTTCCTTCCAGTGTGCTATGGGCAAGCAAGCCATGGGAAATATTGCGTATAATCAGGTCTGCGGCCTCTCCACATTTTTCCCCTTTTGCATTTCTGTTCTTTCTGCTGCAGAATTATTTTTCTCTGTTATCATGTTTATCAATGACCCAGGGTTTTTTTCCCGTGTAAGTGAACCAATAATGTCATTTAGTTCTGCAAGAGTGTGTCATTTAGTTCTGCAAGAGTGTGTAGTGTTTTGTGGGGGATTAAAGTTTGTGTAAGATAGTTCAAGGCTTATGTTTTGAAATGAACATTTTGGTTATTAAGGGCTTGTTTGGATTGGGAAATTCAGTCGGACTGGAAGGGAGGAAAATAGGGATATGAAATCCCTTGCTCAGTTAGCAGATAAGATAAGAGTGAAACGGAGGGATCTCTACATCCGTTTTCCCTCCCCCAAGCCTCATCAAAATCTCTTAAAACATATAAAAAGATATCAAATCATTTTTGCATGTTTTCATATGAACATTAAGGGCCTAAGCGGGTCGCAAAAGAGTTTTTCCTCCAAATCTACTTCTGTGTTGGGAGGGATTTTGATTAGCTTGGGGAGGGATGGCTCCACTCCATTTCCTTCAACCCTATTTGCTAAGAATGCTAACCAAGCAAGGGATTTTGAATCTTGCTCTCCCTTACATTCCTTTCCCACCAAACCCTCCACTCCAAACAAAACCTCAATATATCAAATCGCGGTGTCATTCTTTATTATAGTTTTGTATGTAGCATCATGGCTCATGCACCTAGTTTATTCACGTATCACGACTACTTCATTTGCTCCATTATTCAAATGTGATGTACATTAAGATTCCTGTACAATTGTTCGTTCTTGTTTATTGGTTGTCCTTTTAAATAAGTTCGACAATAGGGTCAATTAGAGGAGAGCTTTAAATCTCACAAATGATAAAGGGAAAAGGCGTCAATTGGTCCAGTGTAGTACTCCCTCCATCCCGGTGAATTGTTATCTGTTTCCATTTGAAGTGTATTATTCATTTGTTATCTATTTCAATTTTGGGCAAGTGGGCTAGTGTGTGCAAGTGGACATACTTTCTTTATTTTATTGGTCTATTTCACATTTTTTTTCTTTCCGTGGTCTTTGTGTAAAATGACATTGATACAATTCACCAGGACGGAGGGAGTACCATTCAGTTGGCATAAAATTTGACCAATAATTTAATGTGGTTAATCAGTAAATAACCTATCTATGTCTCAAGTCAGCCGTGGGTTGTGCACATCAGCCTTCCTTGGAGGCAGTGCTGCTTCGGGGTAATTTTATTGATAGTCCCCAAAACATTTATGTTTTTTTACCTCAAAATATAGTAAAGTTGTACTATATTTAAGTTTTCGACTCATGTGTCTGACCCTACATTATGTTCCTTTATTTTGTCTGTGTTTCTAACGCCTTGTCTTTGAAGTTCTTGCTTGTAAATGTTTGTGTGAAGCAGCTTATTAAATTTGTCATTCTTTGTTGTTTTGTAGCTGAACCGGATGGATTCATTACTCTATCTTCTAGTATATCCTCAGCGGCCTTTGCTCACGACGAAAACAATCGAACTGGTTTGTTTGCTCTTATCCCCCGCACCCTTCATTTACAATTTACTTTGATTATGTCAACACCACTATGTAAATGTATGTACTCCTGAACCTGTCACCCCTTTGAACATGTGTGAGAATATGGAGCTTTCACAAGGTAGAAAACCACAAAGACAAACTCATGATGGCTGATCTTCATTTGATTATTATCTTTCGTATATTTTCAGGTTAAATATGATAAACTTGGTGCCGGACAGAATGCAACTGTTGCTGTAATGAGCTATAGTGGATACGATATAGAGGATGCTATAGTTATGAACAAATCATCATTGGATCGAGGTTTCGGCCGTTGTATAGTGATGAAGAAGTATTACTCAGCCGCCTGCACTTGACACTACATTTATATATCTGTCAGTCTTACCTTAAAGTTGACGTCTTTTTTCAACAGGAAAAATACAGTTATGCAGCGGTATGATAATGGTATTGCTGAAAGAATAATGAAACCTGCTAAAGAGGGATTTTTAGCAGAAAAGATGCAGGTACGAATGTATATTTCATGTTGTGTCCCTGCAACTCGAGCAGTGTAGCTTCATCCCTGTGAATTTTATTTGTATCTTTCCTGTTATCTTATCTGAAATGATTATGAAACTTAGAAAGTCTATGCTATTACATATTCAAAGTTTATATTCGTTGAGGCCTGAGGATGTGTTATATGGTTATATGTCTTGAAATATTGGTGGAGGATATGATGAAGTAATCTGTCTGTTTATAGTACATTTATTTATCCTGTTTTTCATGTCGGTGCCGTTGTTTTGTAGCTCACCTCATAATTTTTTACTTGTTTAGGCGTTAGATGATGATGGTATTGCTGCCCCAGGACAGATTATCAGACAAGATGACATCTTAGTCAACAAACAGACACCAACAGTTACTAGGGGGCCTCCTCCTTCAAATAGGTGGTTATATAAAATTATAAAGACGTTTCAAATAATTTGATGCTTAGCCGATGCTACATCGTATAAAAGTAGCTTTCTTTGGCAGCAAGCTACTGTATTTCTTCGGATTTTGTTTGGTCATTTTTGTTGTCCTATGCACTTGTATATATATGCTTAAATTAGTCTAAGGTAGGTATGTGCTAGAAACTTCTTTTGATAACAATATGGATAATTAGAAACAATATGGATAATTAGACTTACATGACCCCTCCCTAGTGCCCCAAAGGCTCCCACCTAGAACGGTTTTAAAAGGTCCTGAATGTACAGTCTTACCCCAGTGTACAAGGAGGGGTTGTTTCTTAATGACCCAAAATGAAAATTGCGTCAAGAATAGCTTCGATTAACTGCCTCTTTACTGTAGTATATCAGCGGTCCTCACTCCGGAGTAACTTGTATGCATTGTTTAGTCAATTTAGGGGATCCGCTTTGAAACATGGGGGTTTTGATGGAGACACAGCAGTTGTAGATAGAGCGGCACTATTCTCTGACAAGAATGGCAATATGTGCATCAACTTTATTATTCGCCAAACTCGCCGACCAGAGGTAGTTGCATATTCCTTATATACCTGTGAAGTTTGTCAGTTATAGAATATTGACCGAGTATTTAACGCAGGTGGGCGATAAGTTCAGCAGCAGACATGGGCAGAAAGGTGTATGTGGTACTATTGTACAGCAGGAGGATTTTGTGTTTTCAGAACGTGGCATCTGTCCTGATTTGATTATGAATCCTCATGGTTTTCCAAGGTAATTTTAGTTGAGCTAAATTTACAAGTTCTTAGTTTCTTTGTTCTTTTGTATCTTGTGTAAAAAAAGTAGCGGGACGAGAATACCAATGAGTCTTTTTTCAGTAGCAGCTTTTCTGGCTATCACCCAGAGGTGGGAGAAGGTGATACATCAATGAATTAGTTTGTCCTGTTTATGCTTATAGTTAGGCGCTCTTCTTTGTTTATGGTGTCCGGATCTGTTTTACTTGTTTCTGGAACAAGTTTGAGTTTGTAGAATGATATGTGGCCTGAACTACTTCGAAATAGAAAATGATTGTTAGCAACCTGGTCTGCCATTGAATTCTGTTCTAGTTTAGACAATTTGGCTTGACGTCAAGCCGGCTAACCTCCGAACCACGCAACAAGATCTGGACCTGTGTGCCACATGCTTCTGTATTGTCCACACAAAAGGTAGATTCAGATTCTGAGATAGAGGCTCTCTTTCACAAATATGCCGGATTGAAATCTAAGCTATGTAAGATGTATAGGAATTGATCTTTTAGGGTGTGTTTTAGATTGAGGGATTTTGTGACTGTCAGGTTAAATTGAAAATGATTCCTAAATGTTACCCCCTGCATCCCATTTATATTGTCCTTATTTGACTGTGGTGGTCATATGACATCGATTTTGTCGATTTTTTCACAGTATATAATATGGAATTTGTTATTTCGAAAATCAAAATGACAAATCTTTCATTGTATCACTACATAGATTTGAGTAGTCGTTTGACCAACAAAGTTAAATAAGGACGTTAATTGAGGATGGATGTAGTATTGACATTTTAGAAATGACTTGATAGTGATGTTTGCAGAAGTTGCCTTTCTTTGTTTGGGTGCTCTATCAGGTGGCGTGCACACACACACACACACGTATACATACATGTACAGTCTGTGATGTGTCGTTGTTTGTAGTCGAATGACTGTAGGTAAGATGATAGAGCTTCTGGGAGGTAAAGCTGGAGTTTCATGCGGTCGTTTTCACTATGGAAGTGCCTTTGGGGAGCCAAGTGGTCATGCTGACAGAGTTGAAGTTATAAGGTATATTATGCTTCTTGGATGCAAGAACAAGTTTTCTAACGTGCCGTGTTCCTAAGACATTTTGTTTCCTTATCATAGTGAAAGCTTAGTGAAGCATGGATTCAGCTACAATGGAAAGGATCTTCTCTATTCAGGTCTTCCATCTAATCTGAACACTCTAAATTTTGTATCATAAAAAAGAGAGATTTGGTTTTCCCTTTGTATTATCACAGTCGAGTCATTTTTGTTGCTTCTGCCTTCACTTTCAGATTGTCACTGTATTAGAATTTGAATAGTTGAAACCAAGTCATTGATGTTTATACGTGATTGGTTGTGACCGCTTAGAAATCATGTGGTCCATGTCCCACTCTTCCACAGTTCCACTTCAATTAACCTACTTTGATCTTCTGAGCCATGTCTTCATCGAAGTCCCCATCCTTTTGGATAAAAACATGGAATGTGATATGGAAATATGTTTTCAAGGGTGCTTCTTATCCACTAGCAAATCAACAAATCCTATATCCGTGTTATTTTGTCCAGTTTTACTTCAGTAGTCTTAATGATGTCAACTTTGACCAAGTTTTCAAACTAAATTTGTGATGGTCAAACATTAATCGAAGCTACTTTTGTTGAAACAATGCATCTCAAAGAATTGGCTGAAATAATAGTTGAATATATGACTCGCTCTGCTCTAGGCATCATTAAAATTATTTGATGAAATTTATTAATTGAAATTATTAGTTTTGTGGTAAAAAAAATTATTTTCATTAAAATACATATTTCATCACTTCACCGAATTCTCTTGATATGAAAAATTAATGAAGTATGAATTTAAAATCTATGAATAATAATACATTAAAGAGTAACGAGACTATATATACCGTGCACATGGTTACCGGATTCGCTATGAATACGTCCTTACCAATTCGCAATTCGCTCTTATAGAATGTGTGTTATATGTATTTTCAGTAAGCAACATAATAGAATTCGCTTTTTACAATTCGCGATTCGTAAGGTACCGAGCGAATTCAGTAACCATGACCGTGCATGTATGCGCGGATCTATACTAGTTATACTTTAAGACAATAACATTAAGAACGAATTGCCTTGGGCTCCATTGAAAATGGAAAAACGAAATCATATTGCAAGAACCATTTTGAATTAGTTACGATTATGTTAGGCCATGACGTGCTCTGTTTATTTGACTTTGCTGTAATTAATTGACTGACTAATTACTGTGATTATATGTTTGGCAGTGTTGTACCCCTCTTTTTGGTAGTGTTTAAAAATTTGGTTTTCGCCAGTGCTAATTGTTTGATAGAAGGCCTAATCTCTCTGCTTTTGCTTCAGGCATAACTGGCTGTCCACTGCAAGCATATATATTCATGGGACCAATTTACTACCAGAAATTGAAACATATGGTGAGATCTTCTACCCTTTTGATTGATACGAAATGACATTTATTTCTTGGTATACAAAGGGATAGCCTCTTATAAATTGCTGATTCTTAAAGATTGTTCTGACCTCACTCTCAATGCACTAGTTACATTTGTGTTACGTTTATTTTGATTTAATATGTTTGTTGCGTAGTAACAATTGTCTTCTCATAGTACTAAACTACCAAGTGTCGCTTTCCGTCAAAGTCATGATGTCGACTGTGAGCTTAATCTTGTTAAATGCGGCCAATGTTTCCAAAAACTGGGGTAAAATTTCATAGTTGTCTTGAAAGCTGGAAATAGTTACGGCGGACTATATTATATTGGTTCACAAAATCACAAGTGGTCTGTCATGGAATGGTTCATGTGGGTCTTTCATGGAGCATTTTTCCCTTACCATCTACTCCCTCCTCACTTGTATCGTTCGAATTGACTTTGGTGGTCAAACAGTGTAGATTAACTTGTTCTTGAATTATTCTTTGAGACAAATGCCTTCGCAAAAGATTATCTGTGAAAAACTTCAATTTTTATGTTGCACATAGGTTCTGGATAAAATGCACGCAAGAGGTTTCGGTCCCCGTAGCGGGCTAACTAGGCAGCCTACTGAAGGAAAGAGTAAAAATGGAGGTAATATTGATCTGGCACCTAACTGTGAAATTGTTTCGTATTAGGAGTTCCACTAACACTTGTTACATGCGCAGGACTAAGAGTTGGCGAAATGGAGCGTGATTGTTTGATTGCTTATGGCGCTAGTAATTTGATGTATGAACGTTTGATGGTTTCTAGTGATCCTTTTACAGTTCAGGTAATTTTCTGTTACTCTTTTCTTTGCAACCTTTATATATGCAAATAGAAGGGGGTTTGAAGTTGAAAACCTTGGTGGACCGCTGCTCTCCTCCTTATTAATTCATTTATCCTATATTCATGCAACGGCTCCTATCTTCACTTTGGATTACAACCTCGTGTTTTAATCATGTCTCCATCTTATGGAAGTTCCACATCTTAATTTTCTTATCTAAATTCTCGAATTTGATACTCCTTTCGATGTAATTTGTTGTACAATTTATATAGAACTTCTAACATAACTCCTGCTTTTAAAATTCTGCATTCTATAATGTATTTATGTATTACCAACAAATGTAGTAGAAGTTTGTTTCTCTTGCGAAACAATTTTTTTCTTGCATTGCATTGGCAGATATTGCGTCACATTATTCGCACCCCTCAGATATTTACTATCTTCCCTGTTTTCCACTACTTTTTCTTTTATTTTAATTGTTCCATTTAAAGCACCATTACTATGACTCGATTTTAGATAATGGGAAATAAATATAGAAAGATAGGAACAGACAATTCATAACATTGAATTCGGACCTACAAATTTGGGTTTAGAATAGATTTTAGGCTTTTTTATATCCAAACCTAGCAGAAGTAGATTCGCACACCTAATATAGGGTGGATTAAACCCCGACAACCTTGCGTAAGTGCTAAGTTTACTTTTTTCCATCTAGCAGCCGGATGATTAATCCAACGATTTACGTATGTCTCAAACCTAGATTGATATTCAAACTTCAAAGTTCAAACTACATTTTCTGTTACTGTATTTATACACTACTTTTAATATGATTATAACTGATAAACCCTGTTTATTATTTCACTAATCTATAGCTATCTCAAATGCCTATAGTCTTGAATTCTTGATTATATTCTCGTACGTGGCTGAATCATGTTCTTTTTATGTCTTGGCTATTTATGTTGAGGCACTAATATGTTAAAATGACATCTTGGATGGTCTTTCTCGACAAATATCTTTGAAATGATAAACATGACGCATTGTTGTGTGCAGGTTTGTAAACTGTGTGGACTGTTGGGGTACTACAACCACAAGTTGAAGGCTGGCATATGCAGTGCTTGTAAGAATGGTGACAACATATCGACCATGAAGTTGCCGTATGCCTGCAAGCTCCTCTTTCAGGTAAAAATATTCTAATTATTGCCAACATATTTTTTTGGAAGAGTTATTACATAATTTGGGGCGCTTATATTCCCATGCTGAAAAAATCTTTCGAAGATGTAGAATTAAATAAGTTCAAACTGTTTTGTAGGCATCAAGGCGATATCAACGTTGATTCTTAAATTTCAATAACATTTATGGTATATACTTTATTTTAATGCAGGAACTGCAATCCATGAACATTGTTCCTCGTTTGAAGCTAGCTGATGCATGAGCCTTTCTGTTTGAATACTGTGGCAGCTTGGCTGGGGTGAAGAGACGGAATGACTAGGTCCGTCTAGTCTGCCACCCCTAAAAGAATTTATTCGCCAAGGACTTCACGAAAGAGTTCTTATGGCAGGTTTATATGGTGCTCGCAAAGTTCACAACACGCTACTGATCGTGTGTTTGAGGCACCTTAGGCCAGCTTTGCTATTACTATAGCTGTCGTGTGCGTGGCCGTTGTACACAACTACACATACAACCTAGTGATAACTAGTTCAGCCATTATTTAAATGCCTCATGTATATCGATTAGGGAGTAAACCAGAACAACATATATGTTCATCTTTAGAGATGCAACTTATTCATTGTCAATTTTGTAATAACAAATAATCGTTTGCGGATCTTAGGAATAACGAATTGCATCCTTGAGTTTTTAGGCAAATTTATGATCTTGTGTACCATGAAGTACCTAGCAAAGAGATGCTCAAGCTTGTTTTCGGTAGTTGCCTGATTGTATTTCTGCAACATTATTAGAGCACAAACCAAATGACGATGTTTTTTCCAGTGCATTCTATAAGCAAGACACGTCTTGCAGGGCAAGTGACCGTCAAAGATAGTGACCAAAGAGCTTTTCATTAGGGGGACGGTGTTCATACATACATTCGGCCATGCTCAGTCGATAAGGGGGCGGTAAACTAATCTACAGAACCTTACATACATAGCATTCGACTAGACCCTTTGAGAGGCTTTGCATATCTTAAACCTCTAAACATTGCATACAGATTGATATACAAAATTTGACAAACATTATAACCTAGACCATTGACAAAAGCATACTCACCGGAACTCCAAAGCAGTCTAGTTAGTAGTAGTACCATACGTCGAAGCCTCAATCAGGTGGGATCAGGAGGATCACAAGAATGTGGACCTTTTGATAATGGCCACCTAAATAAAGGGATTATTTTATGTTTATTATAACCATAATGAGCAATTCTCACGTTCTCATGAGCCACATGGCCTTAGCAACACGGTTAAGCTGCAGCCAATTAAAAAGTGTGCATCAGCCAATGTAAGTACTCGTAATACAAAGGAGAACCAAAACGCCTGTATATTCCAATGAAAAGGGAAGGGAATAGCAAATACAAAACGTGGTTCATCAGTCACTATACTGATGACATGCCTGGCCAATATTAAGCCTTATCTTGGAGATTCGACAAATGTATGGCAACTGCCACAGAACCATGGTATTAGATACTGTCCCTTAGGCAATGTATAGACTAATAATTGAGGATTTTTAACACGTAATAGTCAGCCAACACAGAATCGATATTTTGCATTGAATTGAGAGTCCATGGTATCAAATTGCGCTATTGTTTCGGTTATAAACCAACGGCGCCAATTATCAGGACAATATCAACTACGGAGTATTTTTTAGAGATCATCCTCCTTACTAATTAAGAAAATAGCGGATAAGCTTGAGGTATGACGTATGTATTGCTTATGAGCCAATACTCAATACCAGGGCTAATCAGAGGCTAACAAATGGCTGGTATGACCAATAATAAAGCAAGGTGTATTAATGATATTTTTTATTGCCATTGTGTCATAGCTACATCATCAACCGTTGAATATTACCGGAGTCACGACTGATATCTCATTTTAACACCATGCAGGCATGCACACAACAGCCTTGTCCCTTTCAAATAGATAAGTTGTTCCCGTAAATCATCCCTTTCTTTGAGCTCCTAATATGTTAAGGCCACTTCCTTCATTAACACTTATTATTCAGCTAAAAAGAATGCATGAAAAGATGTGCAGGAAGTCTAACACAAAGCGGTAGGGGAGCAAATAATTTAGACTGCACAAGCATAAAAGTTGCTAACCCCCATCCCATTTATATTATCCCCATTTGACTATGGATCATAATTAAGATTTAGTGATGGAAAATCATTGTTATCCCCTTAAAAAATTGCATGTAGGCTGTAGAGATACTATATTACCCTAACCTTTGTCGTTCAGATCAACAGAAAGACCGAAATTCTTCAGATGATTTTGCTTCATCTCAAAACCTGTATGTGGAACCCCAAGTTGGCTTGTAGTACTAGTATTGCTCTCAGAACTCTGTCTGCTAATAACTGGTGACTTCAGATGATTGTTCAAGTACATGTCCGGGCAAGAAGAAGTTTCTATTTTTCTCATCTTGAATTTCCCTCTAAAATTTCAGAATCATAGAAAAAAGTACGCATCACAAACAGATAAAATATGTGCAAGAAATAAAAGTATTCAGGTCAAACAAGATACCTATCTTTTCTCTTTTTTAAGTATCTTCGCAGTGAGACTTCTCTGTTTGTCTGGCCTTCAACGTCTGACATGCAGTAGAAAAAGTTGGCATAACCTCAATGTATTAAGCGAAGGAAAATATGATTCTAAACATCAGATTGTATGTAAAGCCATAGTTATTCAGCGGGATACTAGGACACTGTAGATATATTAAAATTCTAGGAGTAGAGACTAGAACATAAATATCTGAACAAATGGCATGGCGGCTTTAATGATGTTGTTGTTGTTATTGTCCAGAGAGTTAATTTAGCATTTCTCCAAATGAGAAAAAGGGATCTGACTTAGTGCATTTCTGATACAACCAGTTTGATTCTCCATTTGGGAGGAGAGAGAGTAAGAAAAAGATACTCCCTTCGTCCCAACCATTTGCTCACTACCTTTGATTAATACTCCTCACGAAGAATAAAAAAGGTAAACAAATGAATGGATGGAGGGAGTAAATGCTTTACTTCACCAGTAACAAATTCAATCCCAGCACTTGTTCATCAAATTCATCTCCTTTTATAAGTTATTGGTTTCGAATGCACAAAATTGAACAGATATATCAGGGTCGATACTACCTGATAGCATGGACTGGAAACTTGGTGCATCTGGAGTAGCCAAATTAAGTTTAACATTTGAATTAGGTTGTTGACATGGAGCGTTTGCATTTGGAAGGTTCTCATCACTTGGCTCATCCTGACAAAACTGAATAGGGCTAGCTGCCAGATGCATTATCGAACATGCCTGCTGTAACAGCTAGGAATATTAGATGAGAAAACAAGCATAAATAACAACGTGTCACTGATTTCCACATCCTGTCATTGCTTTCCAAATAGAGGGAGTACCTTATCAACAGGGATTCCATCACTAACATTGACCTTGCCACTATAGAAAATTGTTATTTGATCAACTTGTAAATCGGGTGCATTTTTGAATCTGCAGAGAAAATAATGACAAAAAGAAGTAAATGATCAGTTCCTTTCGAAAGAAAAGCAAAGAAGTCAGTATACGGAGCAAGTCCAAAGCAAGGGGGTGGATGGGAGGGAGATGAAATGTTAATGCTTTCCTTAGAACGGAAATTGTCCCTCTCCATTTCCCTCCCCTACAGCCCACTCTTTTCCCTTCAACTCTCCATCCCAAACAAGGCGTAAATCTCTAACGGCCCCCCACCCCAATGAAAGTAATAAGTCCAATATCTGTAACACTGCAACCAGACAAGCAATACAATGCACAGCAAATAGATGACAAAAACCTGTCGGTATCGTGTTGGATGTCTTCAGCACGACACTCCCCTTTTCTCAAAAATTCCAAACCTTCTGACACTTCGTGCTGATTCGGACATCTGTCCTCCCCCAACTCTGTCACTGACTCTTCTATTTCAGCTGGACTTCGATCCTTTACCGAGCAAGATGTATTAGAATTCACCTACAAATCGCATGAAAAATTCAAAATATACCATTCCAGCAGATATGTTTATGCTTCATTATAGCGTAAATTCAGGAGTGATAAACCTACCATAATCAAAGCCCTCAGATACTCGAATGAATATTAAAAATATGGCTCATTAAAATCTTGCCGATAGAAACTATTGACTAAACATTAAAATAACGCAGAAGGCAATCAACTTTAGCATCAGCTACACCCAAATTCTTCTCAAGCTAGATAAATACTCCCTTTGATCTTCCCATGTCAAACTTTCGAGCTACCAAAAATGACTTTAAATGTTCATATTGGAGTAACTTTAAACTAGGCCAATGTAACAGCTTCTCTAGATTCTTTCAGTTAATTAAATTGTTTCACAAACTTACTAAGCTTCTTCGCAAACTTGTTGAGTTATTTGCAACTTGTTAGACTACTTCCCAAATTTATCAAGCTTCTTTACAAAGTTACTAGGCCAGGAGTAAAGCTCCTCGTGAAGGTATTGAGCTACTTTACATAGCTACGGAGATAATAATTGAGCTCGTTTTAGACGAGTTGAGCATTTGCAAACCTACAATAGAGTTAGC
Organism: Silene noctiflora; assembly: GCA_009801015.1. NCBI lineage: Eukaryota > Viridiplantae > Streptophyta > Magnoliopsida > Caryophyllales > Caryophyllaceae > Silene > Silene noctiflora. The sequence goes on from VHZZ01000015.1 coordinate 598,698, forward strand.
TCTTTCATACAGGAGTTGAGCTCCTTCACAAAGTTACCAAGTTACTAAGCTCAGTGAGCTCGAAAAGCAGTTCAACTCTGTACCTTAGCAAGAGCACTAATAATTCAACCCTTGAAAACTCGAGACTACTCTAATTCTCACTACTCAATCAATTAACAGGAAAAATACAAAAACCTAAGCATACATAACCAGCATTGCAAATAAAACAATTAAACGGCGACGAAAACACTGCGACACACATTAATCACCCACAGTGACAGCATAATTAGCGGTTTTTACAGCGGCGAAAGCCAAAGAAGAATCAAGCAGCAGCGATTTAAGCATATATATAACCAGCATTTTAAATAAACTAAATAAAGAACAACAAACACACTGCGTGACAAATTAGTCACTCACAGTAACAGCATAATTAGCAGTTTTGACAGCGGCGAAAGCTGGAGAAGGATCAAGCAAAGATTTAAGAGAAATAACTTGTTGAATCGCCTGAGATTTGTTCCACGAAGGTCGTCTCATACCTATATACAAAATACAACAACAATAACCAAATCGAAACACAATTAATGCTCATAATATACTCCATTAAAAGCACGAAACTCCGTTAATGGCGGAAATGAAGAAAGTTAGTTACCTTTTTCTTTGAGAAAACGACGACAATCTTCGCGAGTGAGTTGAGAAATGTCGTCTTCTGTGAGGTCGTGTACCGGTTTGTAGAGGACGGATTTGACGGGCGGCGACGCCGTTGTGGTGGCGGTGGCGCCGCCGTTCATAGCGACGCGCGCGGTGGAGAGAGAATAGAGGAGGGAGAGATAGAGAGAGTGGTGAGTTCAACTGTTCAAGTGAGGGGTAGTTGGGACACTTCACCCTAAGCTGACACGTACTGTCTAATTTCAACCACCAAGTTATACAATGAGCCGTCTTTCAAAGTAAAACGGTTTGTTAATTGGTTAAAAATCGTTTTTTTATTACTCCCTCCCTCCCTCACTTGTTTACGTATTTCATTTTAAGGTTTTTAATTCATTTTGGAAAATTCTCACTTGTACCCCTCTAGTATGAGATAATCTTACTTGTACCCCTACTTTTCAATAAAGCCCACTTGTATCCTTCAACTTCCTAATTATTCTCACTTATACACTTTTATATTAATGATGAATATTGATCGATTAAGTAGGGAAGAAGGGTAAAAGATGAATGTTGAAGATGAATTATAGTCATATAAAATGAATTTTGACGAAAAAACAATGTTTGTTGGAGAGAAAACAAATATATATCTCAATTACGGTACTCTTCTTCATATTGTTTACATAGCCTTTAACATCTTATTTGACGGTACTTAACATTTCTTCTTCACTTTATAATGACAAAGGATAATTCACTTAACATCTTAATTGTTGAAGCTTAGTATTATGGACTTTATGGTCATGATTCCTATTTCCTATGTAACTAGATGTTTAGTGTAGACTTTCCTTAAAAGTAGGGGTGTAAGTGAGATTATGTTATACTTGAGGGGTATAAGTGAGATTAAACTAGTAAATTGGAGGGTATAACTGAGTTTTCTTGAAAAGTAAGGGTACAAGTGGGATTAGCACATACTAGAGGGGTATAAGTGAGAATTTCTCATTTTTTTTTTTTTTACTTTTTTATATTATGCAAGTTTTTATAGGTAACTTGATTGTACACATCAATTATAATTAATTATTATTCACTAACTAGCACAACAACAACAAAAAAAAAAAAAAAAAAAAAAAAAAAAAAGTACTATTATCTCTACTAGTAACAAATGACTATACTCAATTTTACAATAATCAATACTCAATTTATGATAATTTGCAGTCTTGACTAAAAAACATCTCACAAAGAAAAAAAAAGAGAGAGATAAACTATTGGTGCAAGAGAGGTTCTCTAATACGGAGTATATTTTTGTAACTTTGATATTGGTATAAAATTGTTAGAATATTAGTGTCTTGTAATATTATTTAGTAATTAATTTCCACTAACAATCGTATGAGTGGCTTCAGGTCTGTTTCACGTTTTTAAAGTTATAATTATCTCAAATAAGAATTATAAATGTCTTGCATAAAACTTCAATGTGATATCAGGTGTAGTGTGATGGTTCGGACCGTCAAAAGGGGCGAGTAAATTAATGTTGGTATAGGTGTGAAGAGGGGATTGCATTGGGATGCGGTTGTAGAAATGAGGGGGTATGTGAAGTGGTGGATTGGTCGAATATTGGCATGACTAGTAAAGATGTTAACGAGTCAGGTCGAGCACGAGCTTGGCCTTACTTAGCTTGTACTCAAGAAAAAAAAAACTCCCGAGATTGGAAAAATAAGCTCATTACCATGCTCGCAAGCTTTAACCCGCGCTCGAGTCAAGTTGAAGTTCAACTTGAGCATATATATAATTTTGAAGTTATTTTTTTTTCATTTGATATTTTCAATAACAAGTTTCGAAGGTTATATTTATATATAATATTGGGCAAATCAATGTAAACATTTGATATATACTCATGATAAACGTTTTCATAAAATAAAAACAATATATTATTTTATGACACAAGTTAGAGATGCTCGAAAAGTTTTTCAAGCCAAGTCAACATTAGCTAGGCTCAACTCATTAAGCGGGGGTTTGGCTGGGGCTGAGGGTGTTGGAATGAAACAAAATGGATTTGAGCAATTTTGGATTTCTAGTGTTTGGTTGAAGCATTTTGGAATTGAGTTAGAATTAGAGGTGTTAAAGAGACGAGACACTTTGCGAGCAACTCGAGTTCGGACTCTGCTTGAAAGCTTAACAAGTCAAGTTGAGCCAACGTTGGCCCAGCTTGAAAAACTCATGAGCGGCTCGAACCTGTGTAATTAGATAATATATTATTCATATTTTATAAAAATATTTTGTCATAGTTATATATTTGTGAATAAGCGCATCTAAAGCACGCATTAACACATGCCAAAAGTGTCTCATTGTTTTTTCTAATATTTGTATATAAAACTTTCGAGCCTTGTTATTGTAATTTTAGAGAGAGACAAAAAAATTAACAATTATATATACGCTTGAGTTGAGCTCGAACGTTAAAACTCGCAAGCTCGATAACAAGCACAATTTTTTCAAGTTCGAGCTCGAGTTTTACTTTATGAGCACAAGCCGAGCAAGGCCAAGCTCAGGCTAGGCTCGGTTCGTTAACACCCCCCGTTAGAATTCAGATGGATTCTAATTTCGAAACCCCTTGAAATCCCATATCCACCTTCATCCTCAGTCATTCTCTCTTCCATGCAATTCTAAAGTGAACAAATCAAGAAATAATATGTATTGGGTCGTTCTAAATCCATTCCCCCATGACCGCATAATATGTCATTCTATTCTAATTCATTCGACCTTTTGAACCAACGCCCTTTAAGTTATCGAGTCGAGCCCGAGCTTGAACGAAACTCGCACGAGCCAAACTCGAATTGCTCGAGAGCTGGCTCGTCTCAGTATCACTCACCCCTACGCACTCACCCCTATGCGTGAGTGTGGAGCGAAGAAAAACTACAGCTATAACGATAATAATTAACACTCCATGGAGTAATGAGAACATATATCACGTAATGAAAGTAACTACTCTATTATGATAGAAGCTCACGTATCAAATGCAAGACATAACAAATTCAATCTAATCTTAAATGTTATTTTCTCTGTATTTTTATTTTGATAATTTCAGTTGGTCTTTTGTTTGTCGTTGTCAATTTCGCTTTTTTTTTTTTTTTTTAAATTTTTATTTGTACCTAACTAATTAAATCCCATTTCGTGGAAATTCCTACAAAAAAAAAAGAGCTTAAAAAAATATACTGTAATAATCAACTAAAACAAATAAATAACTTATTAAACGTGTTTTATTTCACCAAAACCCGCGAAATCTTCCGAAACCTGCGACCGAGTTACATTGACTTACCAGTTATACCACCAACCCAACTGAGTCGATTCGGTTACCGACACTCAACTCGGACGAGTCATATCAATCATCAATGGGTGGCACCCCTTCGACGCCGCAGAAACTGAGTCACGTTCCCGACGACTCGGCCGAGTCTCTCATTACCACGTTCGTCGGCGAAAAAACGTTTCCATTGACGTCGGAATTTTGGCAGAAATTGCTCGACGTACCTCTCGATCAACATCAATGGCTTCCTCATCGTGTTCGTCAAGCTTGCGAATCCCTAGGTTTGATTTATTGTTTTGCTTGATTAATTATTCATCATGTTCTTCATTATTTTGATGAATTTGCGTTCGAATGAGATTCATTTCTGAAAAATTACATATTGTGTATTAATTTCGTTCATTTTGATCATCTTAAGCTCGTTTTATTGCGAAATGTAGGTTGTGTACTTGTGTTGATGTTTAGGAGGGCGTTGATTTATTGATATCGAGTAGAAGTAGCTTATATGAATCTGATGATGTGATCTAGGTGTTTCGTTTTTGTGATATAATATGCGCGTATTCGAGTGGCCGACGTAGGAAAAGCGAGAGCTGATGATACTATAAGTGTGTTTGGCTCGGTGTATTCACCATTACAGATTACAGTTTGATCATCTTAAGCTCGTTTTATTTAGTAATGTATGTTATGTTGATGATTGGGAGGATTTTGTTACGGTTGGCGTGATTTATTGATATTTGAGTAAAAAAAGGCTTATATGAGCTTGATAATGTGGTTCTAGGTGTTTAGCCTCTGTGATATGAAATGCGCGCATTTGAGTGTCTCACATTGTGGAGAAACGAGAGTTGATATTATAGGTCTGTGTATGGCTGGTGTATTAACCATTACAAATTACAATGATCATCTCCAGGTCTTTTAATTGCGTAATGTATGATATGTTGATGTTTAGAAGGATTTCGTTGCAGTTGGCGTTGATTGTTTGATATTTAAGTAGAAAAGCTTTTGTGAACTTGATAATGTGATCGAGGTGTTTACACTTTGTGACATGAAATGTGTTTATTTGAGTGTTTGACATTGTATAAAAAGAGAGAGTTGATGATAGAACTTAGTTAAGTTTCACTTCTACCAGAGTTTCAATATGCAGCGGAATAGCTCCCGTATCATTATAACAATGTCAATGAATGCTCTGATCATTCTAACACAATGCTTCTGCATCAATTGATGATATTACAGTGGTGTTTGACTGGTGTATCCGCTGTTACAAATTACAATGTGTAAGCGACAATAACGGCATAATAGAATAAGTTCAAATTGATTTGTGCTTTGCTAGGGTTCAAGTTGTGCTGTTTTATTCCTACTTTTCTTTCTGCAGAGATACACTTGTGACACTGTTCTGCCATATGCATTGTTTCCTTTGATGCCTGGTTTGATGGTTTTAAACCCTGATGTTTAAGGGTACGGAGAATCCAGAGCTAAAACTGAAACTGCATTTTTTATGCTCCCTTTTGCAGTACAGAACAACCAGTATACAAGGCACCTGGTGAAGCTCTTGATCCACTTTGCATGCTGTTTGCAAGATTGCACTTCAGTTTCTGATGCTTCATCCATTGCTTTTGCAAAAGCTTTGAACGCGACGTACTTGTCATCTGTATTTTTGAAATATTCTATAGAAAATAGCCTGACAGATAACTTTGAAGACTTGTACCTTGCTTTGGATGATAACGAGGTTGTACCAAGCGGATTTTCAAAAGGTATAGTTATCGACTTCAGTGATGTGTCAGATCTATGAATGTCCTATAGACTGTAGATGTTTTAGTGAATATCTTCCACCTGCGAATCCCAAAAATATATGGAGTAAATAGTTGTTAAGTTGTGTAACTTAGGAGTACGTATGCCTATGCCTGCAAATTGCAGTAAGAGGATTATATATCTGATGTACTACCACCAGTTTTATAGTTTTTGAGCATTATAATAAAGTTTTTGAGTTTTATTTTAAAAATTATGAGTTTTACTATAAAGTTTCTGAGTTCATTCACTAAAATATTAAGCTCAAAAAATTATAATAAAACTCAAAAAAATTACATAAAAAACTTGGTTAAATTTGATTTTTGACGGAAAAAAATAAAAATGTAACTTATAAACTTTAATAAGCTCAGAAAAAATATACATATGCTCAAAAACAAATAAAGTTAGAGGTAATAAGCTCAGAAAACATACAAATATGCTCAAAAACAAGTAAAATCTAAGGTAATACATCCGATGTATGTTCCTTTTTCTCTGCAAATTGCAATGCTGAACTGAAACTAACTTTGTGTATATATTTAAATTTACGTCCTTCCTAATTATTGGGAAATCATAAAAAAAGGGAAATCAAAGTATTAAATATTGATTTTAGTCTTGATCCCAGAATAGGTTGTTGCAGTTTATTCAAGAGCATCGTTTCTTATGTTTGAGGAAAAAATTGTCGCAGACTTGACTGAATAATCCCCCTAAATTGCAGATCAGAGTGTTGAAAAATTTGTCATACACAGTGTGCTTAACTTTATTTGCAAAGTTGAGGCGAGGTATGCTAGTACTTGTAGAAAATCAATTCACAATCATAAGATGCATTTTGGTGGCTCTCCTGATGCTACTTTTCTTTTCTTTTTTTTTTTTTTGCCATGCTAGTCCTCACTCATACCGGCTTCAATATGAATTGCTTAATTTCATGATGGTTGCCATGTCCACTCAGCTTCTGTCTGAGCCATCTCCGGGGCCCAAAGATGTTCATCCATTTACCAATGCTGTTATGGTACAGGTAATGACCAAATTTGCTCCTTGCACATTATCTTTTTGATGATCAAGTGATCACATCTCATTTACATGGTTCACAGAAAGCCTGCCTTCTGATTTTCAGGAAGCTTCTCTTGTTGCCATGGTTGTTCATAGGCTGTTGCTAAACTACATCTCCCAACCTCAAAGTTCTGTCAATGCGTCAGCATACTCAGGTGTTTTGCAAAAAGTTGGATCTACTGCAGGTAATGGTGGTGTTGATGCTTATATGTCCTCTTGCTTTACGGGTACCTAAACTCAGAGAAACTTTAGGTAGGAGATAAGTGGAGTGTTCGGTGGGAACAAAACACTGCTCTTTTTGCCGCTTTGAGTATGGTGATGATTCACAAAATATAGGCAATTGTGAAAGTTGTTTACCTTGCATTTATCATTGTATTTAATTTAATAATGTAAGGTAATTCCTATTGAAGGAACTTAAGCTCACTGAGGCACTAGCCAAAAAGCCTCGGGGCACCTTGTGCGTGCCTTTTGCATGAAGTGCATACGAAGGTGCCCTACTAAGCAATTTCCATATCTTTTTATTACGCTCTTCCTGTTTCCCAATCATACATAGTTTTATTCCTTACATGTTAACTCTTTAATTCTAAAAAAAAAAGGGTGTTGCTCATTCATGTACATGGTTTACTAAATCATGGACATAACTTCCCATTTTACCCTTCCCATTTCAATACCCCTCCTTTACAATTTTTTACCCAATTCAATTTTCTCTCTTTCAATTTCCCTGCTCCAACCTACAAACAACCCCTCCCGCTGCCAACCACCACGCAGT
>VHZZ01000015.1:622103-635920 GCA_009801015.1 Silene noctiflora
CTATAGCTAGCACTCTAGTTTAACAAACTAACTAACTAACTCTATTGGTTAGTAAACTAACTATAACTAACTTCTGAGTTTGTTATAGTTCAACAACATCCTTGTTTTCTCATTCATTTCGAACTATTTAAGTGAACCTCATGAAATTTACAACTCCGTTCCAACAATTTGTTTCGTTTATCTTGGAATCGACCTTCTCTATTCGCATATGTAAGTTGTGTACAAAGGGAAAGTCATTATCTAGAACGTATCGAAAAAAGACGAGTAAATTAGGAGCTGTCATATTGCCACTACCAAAAACGTTAATGCCACGAATTACCAAGAAATTAATGATGTCAACTCGTGAAGCTGCCCAGGACACGTGTAGAAAAGTCGCGATAAAATAAAACGGGATAAAATGAAACATGATTCTATACGATCTCCCGAATGCCTTAAATTGAAGTATATATAATAAACGGTTTTCAGGGTTTTAGGGTTCTGGAATAAGTCCGTAAATCACATAGACGGCTCGTCGGGTCGGATAAACCGATCACACAAATTTTGATGAGTAACAGAGGAAGTTATAGGGTGCGTAAATATGATAAACCATTCTCAGGTCAAAATCGGATAAATGTGAATAATGAATTAATACTTTTATTTGAGATCGAATTCGGCAACTCCTCAAGAGGCCTCGGGCGCGTGGGAGAACAACCAGGAGAAAAAGAATCGTGATCCGGTAGTCTAGTACGACCTCCTAAACAGCTCAAATTAAAATGTATATAATAATGACCGGGTCACGTTTCTCTCTCGGTTTTTTACCATGTGTCCGGGGTCGCTTCAAAAGTTAGCCTATTCAATTTCAGCCAAAATAACAAGTATTAATCCATTGTTCACGATTATGTGCTTTTCGCCCGAAACTAGTTAATCGCATACCGGTACCCTCAAACGTTATCCGTTGCTCATCAAGATTTGTGTGACCGCTTTATCTTACCCGAGAAACCGTTTGTGTGAGTTACGGACATTTTTGTTCCGGCTCTCTGAAATCCCGAAAATCGTGTAATATACACTTTAATTTCATCCGTTCAAAGGTCATACCGGGTCACGTTTATCTTTTTTCCTGATTTTTCTACCACGTGTCCGGAGTCACTTCAGAAGTTAGCTTATTCAATTTCAGCCCCAAATAAGTATTAATCCATTATTCACGATTATACGATTTTTGCCCAAACTAGTTAATCACATACCGGTACCCTCAAACATCCTTTTTTGCTAATCAAAATTTGTGTGGTCGCTTTATCTGACCCGAGAAAGCATTCGTATGATTTACGGACATTTTTGTTCCGGCACTCTGAAATCCCGAAAATCGTGTAATATACACTTCAATTTCAGTCGTTCAAAGGTCATACCGGGTCACGTTTATTTTTTACCCGATTTTTTACCACGTGTCCGGAGTCACTTCAGAAATTAGCCTATTCAATATCAGCCCCAAATAACAAGTATTAATCCATTATTCACGATTATTCGGTTTTCACCCATAGCTGGTTTATCAAATATAAGTACCCACAAACTTCCTCTGTTGCTCCTCAAAATTGGTTTAGCCACTTTATTTGACCCGAGAAACCGTTTGTCTGATTTACAGACATTTTTGTTCCGACACTCTGAAATTCCCAAAAATCGTGTAATATACACTTTAATTTCAGCTGTTCAAAGGTCATACCGAGTCAGGTTTCTCTTTCTCCCGGTTTTTCTAGTATGTGTCCGAGGTCGCTTAAGAAGTTAGCTTATTCAATTTCAGCCTCAAATAACAAGTATTAATCCACTGTTCACGATTATGCAATTTTCTACCAAAACTGGTTTATCGCACACCGGTACCCTCAACCGTCCTCTGTTGCTTCTCAAAATTTGTGTGGCCATTTTAAATGACCTTAGGAACCGTCCGTGTGAACTATAGACATTTTTTTTCCGGCAGTTTGAAAACCCGAAAATCGTTTAATATACACTTCAATTTGAGCCGTTCTAAAGGTAATACCGGCCACGTTTTTTTTTCTCCCGATTTTTATACCACATGTCTGGGGTTGCTTCAGAAGTTAGCCTATTCAATTTCAACCTCAAATAACAAGTATTAATCCATTGTTCACTATTATGCAATTTTCCCCCCAAAACCGGTGTATCGCATACCGATACCCTAAAACGTCCTAGGTTACTTCTCAAAAAAAAATTGACCGCTTTATCTGACTGAGTAACCGTTTGCGTGATTTACAGACATTTTGTTCCGGGAATCTTAAATCCCGAAAACCGTGTAATATAAACTTCAATTTGAGTCATTCGAAAAATCATATCGAGTCATGTTTTTTTTCTCCCGATTTTTGTACCACGTGTCCGGGGTCGCCTCAGGAGGTAGCATATTCAATTTCAGCCTCAAATTACATGTATTAATCCATTATTCAGGATAATCCGATTATCGCCCATGGCTGGTTTATTGCATACCGGCACCCTCTAACGTCCTTTGTTGTTTCTCAAAATTTGTGTTGTCGATTTAACTAACCTTAGGAACCGTTCGTAAGACTTACAGACATTTTTTATCCGGCACTCAAAAATCCCTAAAATCGTGTTATATACACTTCAATTTGAGCCGTTCGGAAGGTTATACCGGATCAAGTTTATTTTTCTCCCGATTTTTCTACCACGTGCCCGGAGTCGCTTAAGAAATTAACCTATTCAATTTCAACCCAAAATAACAAGTATTAATACATTGTTCACGATTATGCAATTTCGCCCGAAGATGGTCTATCGCATACAAGTACCCTAAAACGTCCTCTGTTACTCCTCAAAATTTGTTTTGCCACTTTATCTCACCCTAGGAACTGTTTGTGTGATTTACGGACGTTTTTGTTTGGACAGTCTATAATCCCGAAAATCGTGAAATATAAACTTTAATTTGAGTCGTTCGAAAGGTCATACCTGGTCACGTTACTCTTTCTCCCGGTTTTTCTACTATGTGTCCGGGGTCGCTTCAGAAGTTAGTCTATTCAATGCAGCTCCCAATAACAAGTATTAATTCATTGTTCATGATTAAGCGATTTTCACCCTAAGCTGGTTTATCGCATACCGGTTACTCTCAAACGTCCTTTGTTACTTCTCAAAATTTGCATGGCCGCTTTATTTGAACTGAAGAATCATCCATGTGATTTAAGAATTTTTTTTTCTCCCTCTGAAATCCCTAAAACCTTGAAATACACTTTAATTTGACCCGTTAGGTAGGTCATATCCGGTCACGTTTCTCTTTCTCTCGTTTTGTTTACCACGTGTCCAGGCTTGCTTCAGAAGTTATCCTATTCAATTTCAGCCCAAAATATCAAGTATTAATCCATTATTCACGATTATGCGATTCTTGCACAAGCTGGTTTATCGCATATCAGCACCAACAAACGTCCTTTGTTGTTCCTCAAAATTTGTTCGGTCGCTTTATCATACCCGAGGAGCCGTTCACGTGATTTACGGACATTTTTGATTTGACACTTTTAAATCTCAAAATAGTGTAATATACACTTCAATTTGACCCGTTAAGAATGTCATATCGGGTCACGTTTCTTTCTCTCCTAGTGTTTATACCACATGTCCGGGTTCGCTTCAGAAGCTAGCCTATTCAATTTCAGCCCAAATAATAAGTATTAATCCATTGTTCACGATTATGCGATTTTAAGCCTAAGCTGGTTTATCACATATCGGCACCCTCAAGCGCCCTTTGTTACTTCTCAAAGTTTGCGTGCCCACTTTATCTGGCTCGAGAAGCCGTTCGCGTGATTTACAGACATTTTTTATTCGGCACTCTGAAATCCCGAAAACCGTGTGTACACTTTAATTTGAGCTATTCAGGAGGTCGTACATGGTCACGTTATTCTTCTCTCGGTTTGTCTACCACGTGTCCGGGGTCGCTTTAGAAGTTAGCCTATTCAATTTCAACTCAAAGTAACAAGTTTTAATCTATTGTTCACGATTATGCGATTTTTGCCCAAAGCTAGTTTATCGCATATCGGTATCTTCAAACGTCCTCTGTTGCTCCTCAAAGTTTGTTTAGCCACTTTATCTGACCCGAGAAACCGTTCGTGTGATTTACGGACATTTTTGTTACGGCACTCTAAAATCCCGAAAATTGTGTAATATACACTTTAATTTGAGTCGTTCGGAAGGGCATACCGGGTCACATTTCTCTTTCTCCCGATTTTTGTACCACGTGTCTGGGGTCGCTTTAGAAGTTAGCCTATTCAATTTCAGCCTCGTATAACAAGTATTAATCCATGGTTCACGCGATTTTCGCCCGAAGCTGGTTTATCGCATATCCCCATACCGGTATCCTTAAACGTCCTCTGTTGTCTCTCAAATTTTGTTTATAGCTTTGTCAGACACGAGGAACCGTTGGCGTTGTTTACGAACATTTTTATTTTGGTACTCTTAAATCCCGCAAACCATGTAATATACATTGCAATTTGAGTCTTCGGAAGGTCATACGGAGTCCTGAACCTTTTCTCCTGATTTTTCTACCACGTTTCCGAGGTTGCTTCGGGAACTAGCCTATTCAATTTTAGCCTCAAATTATAAGTATTAATCCACTATTCAAAATTATCCAATTATCACCCAAGACTAGTTTATCGCCAAACGTCCTTTGTTGCTTCTCAATATTTGCGTGGCCGCTCTATCTGAATCGAGGAATTGTCCGTGTGATTTTCGAGAAAAAAATTTCCCGCATTCTGTAATCTTGAAAACCGTGTAATATACACTTCAATTTGAGTTGTTCGAATAGTCGTAAAAAACAAGTATTTATCCATTGTCACAACTATCTGTAACAAGTATTTATCCATTGTCACGACTATCTAATTTGCGGCCGAGATTGGTTTATAGCATTAAGGAACTAACCTATTCAATCTCAGCCCCAAATAAACATTTTCAAATCGACTTGAGAGCATATCTAATGGACTTTCATTATCCAAGGATTGGATACTGGACAATGACTTTGCATTAACTTACATTGTATCTTGTATTTTCGATTTCATTTTCTAAATGCGTCGATTTCTTAAACTGGAGAACAATACAGCAGAAACACGCATAAAACTAGTTATTAGCTCGGATTTTATTAATCAATAAAAGAATGACATCAAATTACAGAAGTCGATTACAAATGTTTTAAACAGTACTAAAAATTGTCAGGTCTATAAATCAATGTAAATACAAATTTCATGGGGTGGCGACTGGCGAATATTGGACCCCCGGGTAGTATTATACAGATTTCTGAAAATACATAACTGAATACATTATTCAACCCTCGGATTCCTAGGTCTACAAAATTTGTTAACAAATGATATCTCTACGATGGCGCTTTCTCACTCTTACCTCATTGAACTGACTCATAGGCGCTAGTCTTGGTTAGCAGCATATCATAAACATCTTCGGCCCTTGGGCGGTCGGCAGGAGTACCATTTGTACACCTTTTGAACAAATCGACTAGGAATCTCAAACCCTCCACCTCACATTCTGCTCCTTGAAACTTTTCAGACGATTTTATTCTCGAAGCTTCATCTGATGGACTCAACTGTTCCAGCTCCACGGTCAGTGGTGGTCTTTTGCCACTCTGCCACAATCACAGGTAACAACGGTAAAATGTGAGCAATCCTCTCGAAAAGTGACAACCAAGACAGAAGACTGATCAAGGAGTCCTCTCCTAACCAAAAGCAAGTTTTGGGTAAAATTGTCCCACTGGTAAAGTATTGTTAAGGCATGGTGAAGATTTAACGTTCTATGGTGAATTTTTCAACCTGGAATTTTTAGGGCTGACACTGATCCTTTAAATATTCACCATGTCTTACAATCAGTTAAAACATCATAGGACCATATATGGAACTTGCAAGTCACACAAGTACACAACCAAGTAAATAATAGCGATAAATACCTGTATAAGACTGTGTATGCTGGGGTCAGAAAGTCCCATATATGGAACTTGCAAGGTTAACAATTCGAAAAGCATGCATCCATAGGACCAGATATCAATTTCCTGTGGATTATTAAAAACACAGTTAGCACTAGAAATAGAGACAAGTAGCTGATATTAGACATCTGATATGCAGCACTTGGAACACGACATGCCTTAAGTAAAAAGGTACTTCCTTTATTTCATTGATTTCTTCCAGTTATATGCATAATAGGTTTACAAAAACTAATAAGCACTGAAAAAGTAGTGAGGCGGAAAGTGGGTTACTAACATGTGACGTGGAAAGTAAGAGGGGGTACTAACTACTAACATAGTAACATTAGAGAGAAGTGAAGGATTTCAAACAAAGACACCAAATAGTAAAATTGGAAATATGGAAGATATGAAGGGATCTAAGGGGGTACAACAGAACTACAAAATGCATATCATATATCTTTACATCACGATAAGATGAATTTAAAAAAAAATTAAACAAATGAACATAATATTACCATCCCATAGGGCTTACGATCATTGATTGCCCGTAACACCTCAGGAGCCATCCAGCGTGGCGTTCCAACACAAAGGTCAGGCGGGAGAATTCCTAGGTGAGAAATGCAGCATGTATGCAAAGGCGAGCGTAAGGGGATTGCATTATCAAAGTCACAGAGCTTGACTATAGGCGACCCATCAGCTTTCTTCTGTTCTAGATCAATCAAAACATTTTCACTCTTAATATCACGATGAATGATGTGTTTTGAGTGGAGCTCTTTCAGTGCACATGCAACATCTCTAGCAATGTAGAGCGCCTGATCAACAGGAACATGCTTCTCACCAGCTTTCAACAACTTCTCTATGTAACCCTGTTCAAAACACAGGTCAATACTGAGTAGAGGAAAAAGAGTGGTTGGATAAACAATGTTTACTGCACAGAGAAGAGTTTACCTTCAAAGTGCCGCCTCTTATATATTCCATGAGTATTGTAGAACGTAGAATACGTTTTTCTGGCTTCTCACTGGATGCAGCAATCCATTCAGAAGAAATTTTATGGCCATAGATCTCAACTATGCAAGAATGATTTCTTAGAGCGCCCAACATTCTTACTTCTCCTACGCAAGTCAACTCAAATTTCCTGATCGCATCCAATGAACTTGCAGAGACCTCTAAAGACCGCACCTGAAGTCACCAAAAACAGTGTAAAAGGTCAATATTTTTCTGCAGTTGGGGCGCAAAAGTCGAGAATAGGTCAAAACGAAGGATTCAAAGATCAAGGCTAAAACCAAAAATACGTACGAAGCTCCTGTCAGTGCTAATTCTTCGTTTACAAATTTATGAATGACTTTTAACGTCATTTTGATATCAACAATTAATGAACTAGTAAAGGCACAACAATTTATTCAGATCCTTCAAAAGAAACATCCGTAGTCGAAGACTAACGCAGTGGAATGAAAAGACAAAAAAAAATCAACTGATAGCTACGCTCACGAAATCAAATCATAGATACTAGAGTCAAAAGACGTTACGGAGTAATAAATTTGGTTAAGTGGAAACAGACCTAATTGAAATAATTGTCTTTATCAATATTTTTATGACAATGAACTTATCACCCCTCATTCCCTCAACCATCTACCAACACCGTCTAAGGAACAAATGGTACTTACCGCTACTAATTAGCCTCCTACACAAAGTAATAAAATAATTATGTACCAAGTAGCCAAAATACTGCTTAAATTTGAGAAGACCTACCTTCGCTGCAGCTTCAACTGAACCAATGTTACATACAATGAGAGAACTCGAACCAACTTTTTCTACTTCATCACATTCAGAGATGGTAGGGAAGCATGACGAAGTCGTAGTATCTATAGGGGAAAGTAAGGGAGACGTAATACGAGAGAGGGGAATATACCTGCGAGAATAAGATGACTGTCAGTGATAGATATAAAAAATCTACAAAACAGCACTTTACTCGCAACTAACTGCCAAATCATGATGACAATATCCTACACTAAAGGCAAATAGCTGAAGGAGTGCCATAAAGTGGAGAGGCAGATATAAAAAAGAAGAAAATAAAATATATTCACCTGCAGAAGTACTCTGGGTCCATCTCCTCTCGTATATCATGTGGACGACATGCATCTACAATCATGCGAACCCATGACCCACCTTTTCGAACAAGAATTGCATTCCAGGCATGAGGAGAGAAGTCTACATAACCTCGAATAAGCTCACAAGGCACAGGAGGTTCCATTCGGTCACATAAATACTGGTGCATGCAAAAAGCAATAATTCATAGTATCAACAACATAAAAGTTAATTTTAAAAAGGTGACATAATAAAAAAAAATCAAAATAAGTTACCTTCATAAGAACTGCCCGGTGCCTGCACACACCAAGTTGCAAAGTCCCAATTGGAACTACAACAGAGTTCCGTCTTGCTTTGATAGTTTGAAGAGATGTTTCACACAAATTTCGCATATCAGTATCATCCATAGTTTGGAGACTTCGGTAGGCTTCCATTTTATGCAGACTATTCCCGGTTGCACACGTACAAACAAAAGGCTTACGATAATTTGAACCAGATACATCTTTCCTCACACTCTCAAGAAACAAACTCTTATCACTTCCTCCAAAACGATCAGAAACAAAAAGAGCAAGCCATGTAGCAACCAATAAGTTATCATGAGGGGCCACATCCCTTCTCAGCCTTGAACTAGTTAGCTTCATCAAGCGTGAGACCATTACTTGAGCTGACAATGAAACTGCATCTAGCTCTTCATCCATTTCCCTGTAGTCACATGACACATGACATACTCTATCAAAAGAAATCACTACAGCGACCATCTACTAGTAAAACTTCTGTTTATTCAATTCACGCTTGAATCAAGGGACTTGGAACATGAGTATGACACTTAAGCAATTAATTTTAAGCCAAAAACACAAGTATTTTCTTTAAAATAGACAAGGCCAACGCTCGAACATGCACCAATATCGGGTACTTCCAATCGAGTCTGAGAAACATAGAGCACAGAAAATGCAAATGTAAAATCAATTGAACCACGTATCCAGAAATTACCTGTCAAGTAAAATAACTTCACGCGAATGGACCTCCAAATTTTGCTCGTAATCCGCAAGAGACATGAAGGGTCTATCACGACCCGCATCATAGAAGCCATCTGGTAAACGATCCTCTACGCCACAGAATGATTTGTGATTATATTTCCGAGATACATCTGGTTGATCGTCAGTTGATTTTCTAGACTTCCTAGGCTTTGGATTATCTATAATTCTGTCCGACTGTCGTTTACACTTTAGATAAGATTTTAAGACCTGTGAAGAGGAGCGTTTTCTACTTCTATCTGCCAGTGTAGGCTTGCAAATCGAAGAATCATCAGTAGTGGATCCATCAGAGCTCTCATGGTGACTTCCGATTTGATCAGAACATTCACGGTGACTTCCGACGATCTCACCATGATCGGCACAGTTGCAATTTTCTAATTCAGGCCTCTTTTTTGACTTCGCATCACCATCTTCAGCAACTTCGAGACAACTTTTAGCATCATTATTCTCAAAAGTTGACTGTTTACTCTGATCCTCAACGCAATTGGAGGCACAGCCAGAGGGCATATCAGATGCGCAAAAAGCTTTTTTGCAGGTTACACACTTTCCACTAGGCTTGATAGTCAATATATCACAATGATTTTCATATTTCCACTTTTTGCTATGATTTACTCGAGATCGTTGCTGCAAATATTGTCTTCTCTTCCACCTTTTACCCAATCGCCGCTTCATAGAACATCTATCACTCAGAGAAGATCCAGGTAGATGATAAGGTGGAGAACTAGAAGATACTGCATTGAGTAAAGCACACGTGACTGCTTCAGTATATCATCATATAAGATAACAAGGAAATGAAATAAGACTAAAGAGATACTGATAGAGACAATAAGCCTATAACCCTACCATCATAAGAAAGTACTCCATCATCGTCAATTGTCGCTTCAATAACATCAGTTGTCGCTTCAAGAACATCCATCTCAACAGCAGAACTGATCAAGTCATCCCCGCATGTGTCTATTACATATCCCTCCAAATTGCAACATACCCATGACGGTATTTGGAAATTAAGGAGCTTATTGCACTAAGACAATAATAAAAATATAAATAACTATATTAGGATCATATTGATATGAAGCAAAAGGAGTAAAAAAAAAAAAAAAAAAAAAAAAACTTTTTAAAAGGACATCTGTATTTCTGTAACTTGAATTTTGAACCTAACAAACAAAATTTAAGGAAAAAAAAACACACAGAGTGAGAGAGAGAGGGGCTAATAAGTTGATTTAATTGTAAGTTGGACTAATCCAAATATGTTGGACTAATCCAAATATGTTGGACTAATCCAAATATGGACTAATCCAAATATGGATGTTTTTCAACTCAGCATCAATAATTATTTTCTTACACGAACTGCCTAGTGCTTTCTTTTTCCATTGGAAAGGACAGTTAGAAACTTAGAATCAAATTCCGGGATAAACCCAAGATTCTAAGACAACTATWAAAACGAGTCAATGAATTACTAAAACAAAGATGGATCATCAAGCATGACTTGTATACGTTACATAAGAAAAGATAACCAGATAGCTGGAGGATGATACCTTGAGATTAAGCTTTTGTAGGTTTTGCATCAAGTTAAGATCCAATGATCCGAGAGACGTCAACCTATTCCGAGAAAGGTCTAAATTCTCCAATCTCTGTAGGGAGGACAATGCACCAGGCAACTTAACTAGCTTATTATTAGCAACTTTAAGCGAGATGAGAGCACTCAAAGAGCAAATTTCCTGTGGCAAACTTCTCATCTTGTTAAATGACAAATCTAGATACTCTAGGTTACTGAGGCAACTAATTTCAGGAGGAAGGTATCTGCAAAGATGGGTATAAACATATTACATCAGCTGAAATTGGTGGATGAAATTCAGATGAAGATATAAAACTGCGCTACCATGAATTCTATATAAACCTTTAACACCAGATGCCCACAACAATGCACCTAAAACAACATCGTACAGCACCATAAATCTCAAAGGAACATGTAAATCATTAACACATTTCAAAGTTGACATCTGCTGAAATAACCGATTCCATCAGCATTCAGAACATAATAATTTCTCAAAAGGTCTGTGGATTTGATCAGAAAATTGTCTAACAAATAACATAATCAGTGATCGACAAAATCACAGCAAAAGCTACAAATATTTAAGACGAACAACTCAATAAACAACCTAAATACCACAAAATCATCAAGATTGTTTAATATTTGATCTCTATCCTTTCCCACAATTTATCAAAACTTAAATGAAACAAACTACCCATGCAATGCAGCTAAAACAAGAACAGATCATGATCACAACACATGTCAAAGGTGTCAACTAACATATAAAAATCGTCCCATAAGAATCATCAAATATGTCGAATTTGCCACACAATCAACCGAATCATACTAGCTAACTCCATAACAAACAAAAACAGATCCTGATATAGGACAAAGGAAAACCCACCCCAAAAGCTAGCTCAAAGGGTGGTCGAGCCCTTGTCCTATATAAACCCCACATCAACCCTCCATTTGATCGATGTGGGACTCATGTCCCATACCATGCAATGGCACAATCCTGTGACATTCATCCCTTCTTCAGGACCAACGTCCTCGTTGGGTCACAGCTATGTTGGGTCACGGCTGGCTCTTCCAGGCCACTGGCCACCCACTGCGTAGGCCACCCACTCTGAGAACCCACCCCAAAAGCTAACTCAAAGGTGGTAGCCCCTTGTCCTATATAAACCCCACATCAACCCCCCATTTGATGGATGTGGGACTCATGTCCCATACCATGCAATGGCACAGCCCAAAACCCAACTCACCAGCTACAACCTCAATTTCCCCTGACAAGAGATTACTCTCTTCCAACCATTAGTAAATAGGACAACTCAGATACATATTCGCCTTGGAAATAGGCGGTTGCATAATATCGAGGGTTGGCAGAGGGACACTCTCGCTAAGACAGTAGAAAATTTGACACTTTTAGTTAAAAGATTTCCGATTTTTTCCTACTAGTTCCCCGCACACACATAAACACACTAGCCCCAACTAAATTCCTGGTTGCGCCACTCGAAATAGGGCCCTCCTAAATTAAACTACTAGTTCACCTAATTGCATTACTAGTTCGACCCCAAAACTAAAAATCCATGTTCCGCCACTGGAAATAAGGCTTACCTAACTTAACAATTCACCAAAATAACTAACAAACGCGAAGTAAAAGGCGAGGATCTTAAACCTGATAGAAAAATGACAAACAGATAGCTTAGTTAAACTCTGAAGCGCAGCAATCTCAGCCAAAATAGGAAACCCAGAAGGCCGAGGCGGCGCTTTCGAAAGCTCAAGCTCCTTCAAAGCTTTCAACTTTGTTAGTGGCAACCCAGAAAACCCAATTGAAGCTACTTTTACCTGCAAACATTCTAGCTCAAAACAATCCCTAAATTCATCTGGAAACAAATTAATCTCATTTGCAAAGAACTTCAAGGTCTTTAACCTAGTTCCCAAATTCCCCATTGATTTGGGGAAAACATTAAACACGTTTTTGTATACATATAATCCATCAACGTCGGTTTTTTCCGACACTTCTCCGTCGAATAAACATAGCTCCATCGTCTTCCCGGACACGTCGACGTCGACATCATCACACGGTGGCTCCATCACCGTCTCATCCACCGTCAACGGCGGCGTCGACGGAGGCGACGGTGGTGTTAGGGTTTTGGAATCAGGGTTTTGGGGTTTTGATTTGGGAGAATTGATTTTATCATGATCGTCATTTTGTTGTTGCTGTTGCATTGTTGAAGAGCGGAATTAGGGATTGTGATTGATTTGATTTAATTTAGGGTTGGAGGAATTAGGGATATAGGGTTTGCATAATAATTTGGGGATTTGACGGTGATTTGAGAGAGAGAAGGGGGTGGGAGCAAACCCTAGAAAATAAAGTGAGGAAATAAAGAGTGAGAGAAACTAGGGGAGCTTGATTTGGGGATATTCTTGATTTGTTTGGATCTCGTGGAGCCGTGGAAGTTAAGATATGCGCATCCAATTGTGTTGCGCTCCGTTCTTTTATACTGAAACTGTCTGAAGTGAATTGAACTGAATTTAATAGAGTTGAATTGAACTGAGATTAATAGAGTTGAAGCTGAATTAAAGTAAGACTTAATTTGTGAAAAATGAGCTGAACTGAACTGAACTGAAATGAGCTGAACATGGTAGTTCAAATAATTGAGACGATCGGGATCGGATACGGAACAGGATAGAGAATTTGTTGGTTATAAATTTCAACCTAAGGAATGTGTCTCAAATTGAGAGGGTTTTGTGTGCTATCGCTTTATTTGTTGAGTTCTGACGGATAATCGATGGAAAATATATGGTATATGCAAAAATAAAGTACTCCATAATTGAAAACAGCTTGCCATGTAATCTTTTCTTCTCATTTTTAAAAAGATCGTTGTCCAATCTATACATCTATATAATAACATAAAAAGCCTAGATTGATTAGCTACTAGAATGACATGTGGCGAAATACAATTACATGCTAGATAAAAAAAAAATAAAAATAAAAAAAGAAGTAAAAATCCTAGATATTAGAGAGTCCAACTTTTTTAGAAATCCTAAATATCCTATGATTTAAAGAAAAATTTAATAAACTATCTTAACAAGAGTAAATTTCTAAATAATTTTAATAAAATCATCTTAATAAGAGTACATTTCTTAAAAACAAAACAAATTTTATTTAATTTTATCTTAATATAAGTAGATTAAATTTATTAAATCACACAGATATATAGATTTTAGT
>VHZZ01000016.1:24108-57656 GCA_009801015.1 Silene noctiflora
TTCAATATACCAGAGTCGATCACTTATAAATTGGTTATAACTTAGAAGGTGATATCGAAATTTGATACTATTCATTATTGAGAGACACTACTATCATCATTGGAATAAACTGATTCAAATTTTTCACTAGAAAATTATTTTGAAAATCTAACAAAAAAACCCAAAAAAAAAAAAAAAAAAAAATTAGCATGAATAGTTTACCTTATGAATGTCAGTGACAATGAGAAGCAGCCGGGGCCTGACCACCTGAGCAATACCTGGAACTGGTAAGGTGTGGGGCCCAGGCCAGCCCTATTACCCTTTTATCAAAGACACCACCTCTCTCTTTCATTATGGCCTTGCCTTGTAAACGTGTGATTTATTTACAACAGAGTAGAAATTCACCCATGTATATGAAACCGTCTTTTTATTTTACTGTACGAACTAACTCGATACATACAAAATTAAATCTAAATTAGGGTTTTTGAACCATTGTACGACCTTTGTACAACGGTGTCGGTGCAAAAAAAAAATACTACTCTTTATTATCTTTGTTTTATTTAATGGAGTTAGCTGGATAGTAACGACATGACTTAGTTGAGTAACCTAACTTCCTACGAAATGAAACTGTTTATTGGATTTTTCTAGGGTATTTAACTTAAACTAAAGGTTAAATATATCATACCGATAGAATTGTTGCTTTCATGGTGAGTGGAAAATAATTAAAGTAGCTCAATTTTGACTAGTCCATAAATTTGCTTAAAAGTCTAATCAATGAGAATGTGAACGAGAACGGAGAAGAAATAAGGTGTAAATTCATTAATCGGGGCTTATGAATTGACATATTTGATAAGAGCTTTTCGTTACAAAGTTTAGAGTTTAGACTAACCCTTGCGAAGATGTGTGGCTAGAAATATGTCATCTTTAATGCGACACGAAAATAGAAACAAATATATAATGATAATAATGTGAGTATTAGAGGTGGAGGGGCCATAATTTACATCAATTAAAGGAGATAATAATCAATGTAATTAGACAAACATATTTTGTTCCCCTAAAATGATCAAAACGTCATCTAAACTCACAAAAAAAAAAAAAAATCTCAAAATTTTGATACAAGCCAAATGTTAAATAATTTGCCTTACTTATCAAACCCTACATTATCCCTAATCATATTAATTAATTAATAATAATCACACTTGGGAATAAAATTAAAATTCAAAACCTTACAAAAATTAATAATCTTAAAAATAATTAAGCAAACTAAATCCAAACCTCACGTGTGCTACATATCAAATTAATAGCTCACATATTTTGCTTGATTTTATCCGGTGCTTGTACATTGTTTTAGAATTGTAAGTTTTTTTGGATGGAAATCATGCATTCATCATCGACAACCGTGTATAATTCCTTCGTTGCGGTGCACTAAGTGTTAAACTTAAACATAACAACCATTTCTGAATTCTTAAGCATAAACACATAAACCCTTACGAATGATGACTATGATGACTCGTCGTATCGTGTCGATCATCACCACCGCCACCGCCACCACGAGAGCCACTCGCTTGTGACTCTGAAATATCGGTCCTATACTGGTTTAAACCAGTAAGGAGTCCCAAATGTCCATCACTAGACCCCAAATTATTTCCACCACCACCGCCGCCACCACCGCCACCAAGACCGCCCATTGTGGACCCCATCTGCTGACTAGGCAGTAGGGTCATAGGGGTAGGGAAATTCATAAAGTGGAGCCCACTTGGGACAGTCCCTCTATACAAACCAGCTGTAGTTGCACTATTATTATTCAATGACGGAATTGTCCATATTGGGTCTCCACTCATCACCGCCGCCGCCGCCGCCGCTTGATGATGGTTTCCACTATTCGTAACCATCCAAAAATTCGCCGGAATTTGGCCTCCGGAGGATAAATACCCGCCTCCTGCCGCTGCCATATTATCCGGTTCTAACCGTCTTTTTCTTCCTCCTCCTCCTCCTCCTCCACCGTCATCGCCTCCGGATTCGGACATGTCTACATGAGTACCATCTGAATTATTGTGATTATTGTTACTACTATTGTTGTGGCCGTTGTCGTCGTCGTTGTTGTTATTGTTGTTGCTAGAAGTTGTATTATTATGATCTCGGTATTCTTGTTTTGCTTGGAGAAGTCCGGGATTTAGATTGAACGTAGCGGTTTGGAAATTTAGTAGTGCGGAAGACGGAGAAGTTTCGGATGACAGCCCAATTCCGGCGAAGAAATTTCGGCGAGACGCAGCCGCAGCTGTGAAGTTTGGGCTGAAGTAGGAGGAAGAGGAGCGGAGCTGTGACGGAACCGATAATGACGAACCGGAGCTACGTAAGGAGATGTTGAGTGAGGTGAAGTTGGCAGGGATGGTACCGGTTCCTGTAGCGGCGATGACGGCTGGTTCGGCTTGTTGGAGAAGCCACTCAATGGTTTCTCCATCTGACTTATGCCCTAATTCTCGAGTCAGCTGAAACACCCGGGCTGCACATAACGCAGGCATTCTTATCCTCCGACCACGCCCGTCCACTTTCGTGTGTCGGTCTTTAGTAGAAGTCCGCTTTGGAGCGGGTTTCTTTGACCCGGGTGTTTCAGCTGACTCGGTTGAGCCTCCAGCCCCAGCTACACTTACCTGTAACTGAGGCTGGAGGGTTGAAGTGGACGGGCCGTGGCCCGAGGATGAGATTGTTAGAGATGGATACGGTGTTGAACTCGAACACGCTTCCTCTTCCTTCTTCTCTAGAAGCTGGAAGGGGAAGTTTGGTCGAAGCTGAAGCTGGTGGAGCTCGTGCTGATGCTGGTGGTGGTGATGATGATGGTGATCCCCTCCCTCCATATCTCTTTGCTAAAATAACTAGTAGTATAGAAGAAGCAAAATGGATTATTATTATTATGATGATGATGAATAATACAAGTAGTTGCTTATTGCTTATACTATTAGCTTCATCAATCAAGGGATATGAAATTGGTGTATAACAAAAGTGAAAAAGAGGGGGAAAATGTGATAATTTGGAGGATTTGGTTTATATTAGTCTAATAGTTGTGCTTGGTGGGTCTAATGGGATCAACAATTATATAATTAAATTAAATTATATATTAAAATTAAAATTAAATATATGAATAAAATATTAATTGTTAACCTATCATTGTCAAACAAGTGTGGAAATATGTATGAGAATTAGGAGGTGAGGTATGAGAAGTGATAAGTGCCAAGTGGAAGAAAAGCTTTAAGGAGCAAAGATAATGAGTGGGAATTATGGAGGGTGAGCTTTTAAAAGCAAAATTTAGATAAAGAAAGAAAAATGGATGCTCTCTTTGGTGTTGGCTTGTCTTGGGTATTATGGACTATGAATTGTAAATAAATTTTATTTTTGAAATAATTTTTTAAAAAAAATAAAAATAAAAAATAGAATTAATTTAAAAAATAATTAAAAATATGGAAAATGTAGACAATAATAATAAAGAAAATGGGAAATGGGGTCCTTAGAATTGTGGTTGGACAGCCCCTTTGGTTCAGGACTCCACGTGAGGTGCTCTTTTTATCATTCAATCCATATAGACAAGGGTGGCCGGGCGTGGGGGCCCATACCCATCTAACAGAAAATAAATAAATAAAAAAAACAAATTTAAAGGTCGTCGACACATTACTTTGAATTGTTGATAAATGTAATAAGCTTCCCGAGTTACCCCTTCCCGATCCTAATAAAATTGTAGCAGTTTGCTAACTTATTACGGAGTTATTTTACCTTAGTTAGACAATGCGTTGCGCCCGGTCTTAAATTGGTTGAAAAGGACCAACTTGTTAGCAATGGTTTACGTTCGTTGGTTTCACGGTGCAAGGAGGAAGGAACTTATCAAGGCCGACAATAGTACGGTTAAGTTAGAACATGTCTATAGAGAAGCTAATCGGGTTAGTGAATTGTTTACTAATTTGCTAATCAACATGTTCATCAATTATTACCATTTTGGACGCTCCACCATCAGAATTTCATACCAATCTTCGTGAAAACGGTTCGAATGATACAGTAGCTAGTTAAATTTCCGGTTCGACCCGGCATTACACCAAAGAAAAAGAATGTACCTATTTTATTCGGATTCCTTACAATGTGAAACGGTTTTATATTTAAAAAACAAAAAGGAAAAAGATAATAATAATTGAAGAAAAGGAGAGATTAGGAGGGTGGGACCCATTTAATTGAAGCAATGATTTCAAAATGTTTTTGGATGTTTTCTACTTTGTACAGCAATCTGCACCCTTGTTTGGCTATTTACTCTGTTTTTCCTCAACGGCTCAACACAGACACCTTCTCTCTCCCATCAAATTAACTACACTGAACTCAGCAACTCACTTCATGGGCCTCATTTGGGCCTCCACTCTCAGTCTCAGGTGTTTTCTTTTGTTATTAACTACTTCTCTCGTCTTTTTCCGAGGATGTCTTAGTCTAGTGATTAAAAGAGAGGTATTATGCGACTTTGTGCTTGCTTTGTGAGACCAAAAAACAAAAAAAAACTACTTCCCTCATCTCTTCCTTGGTTCTGATGAAGCGCACTTAATGGCATTATAAATTACAATAAAAGAGATGAAGGGTTTGAAGGTAAAATTTATTGTACAACTCACTTACTGACCTGGTCTTAATCATTTATTTACATTTTTTATTATATAAACACCAAAAAGAGTGGAAGAGACGGTTTTGTGATTATAATTATTGAATGACGAGTGAGTTAGTTATTAGAAGTGAATGATCAATTTCCCCATCAAAAATATTTTAAATATAAAAGGTAAATAAATGAAAAAGACACTCGAAATAGGTAAACAATTGACAGAGATAGTGGAGTAATACTAATTTATTTTTTAAAAAAGTTTTAATTCACATATTCAACGAGTAATTATTTCATTTTGCTAATTAAATTAAATAGACATTCGTTTTAATTGAATTAATTGATTTGTTTCCACTTAAGAGTAAACAGAAACTAGGCCGATATTTGATAAATCTTGTAACATACTTTTTACTTTCGTTTCGCACAAATAATCATAAATTCAGTTGTATATAAGCATTGTACATCTATATATATAAGGATTATTGTTCATCACCATATCATCTAACTATTATTACATAAATCATCCTTGGAGCAGTGAAGATAAACCACACAAATTTTGATTCGTTATTTAAAAAATGAGATATCTATTATGTATTACACATAACTACCGTTGTTAATACTACGTTAAATTTTTCCTGTTAAAAGAGAAAAAAAAAAAAAAATTGACAAGTGAGCGACAAGGGCAATGCAATCTTGGGTGGAAGGATTCGAACATGATGTGAGACTTATTATCAACTATACCTTTATTTTAACTATCAGATTAAGATCCCTTCTATTATTAATACTAAATTATTTTAACTATGAGGTTCATCACATTTACAGAGAAGCAAATACTTGTGCGGATTGATTAGTGAATATTAAGGTGACTTAACCACAACAATTGGTCATTTGGGAACCCGATGATACGCAGAGCCACTTATTTTGTCTGGTGCAACAAGATGTCGGAATCGTGTTCTGACCTAAGATTGTTCCTTTTTATGCATTTTAATTTGTGTGTTTTAGTTTACGTTCTTATTTGGGATTAATCCCGCTTTTTTTAACAAAAAAAAAACTTAAATTATGAAGGTGCAAAGAACCATATTAATTAGACACTAACACCCAAAATTGCATGAAGCATATATCAATGATCAATTTGGCCTTTCTAATTGATTAGCTATTGGACATGACAAATGTTTAGCCTAAAGTATAGTTCGTACAAATTGTCCTCTTTCTCCTTTTTATATGGTTTCCTTTTTCTTTTTGTGCATCACATTGTTTTGTCTAAAGATTAAAGTTGAAAGTATCTTAGTTGAAATAGGTTTGACAATACATAGATTGAAATTCTTAATAAGAAGTACGAAATTGTGAAAGTCATTATGTCTTTATGTTTGTGTCAAAGCTTAACTTAACCATATGTATACTCGAATGTTAATCAGGTGTTATGTGCATTATTGGCTATATTATATCATAAATTTTTGTGTAAAACGCTTTACACGAGAATACATAGATTGAAATTCTTAATAAGTAGTACAAAATTGTGAAAGTCATTATGTCTTTATGTTAGTGTCAAAGCTTAACTTAACCATGAAAATCGGGTACTCGAACGTTAATCAAGTGTTATGTGCATTGGCTATATTATATCACAATTTTTTGTGTAAAACGCTTTACACGAGAATCTGTTTAAAATGAACTTTTCGTAACCCCGCTTTTTTAAGTTTGTGAATTTGCTTTACACTATAAACGAGTATGCATGGTCCATGTATACTCGTTTATTTGATTGGGTTTACAAAAATACGCTTTTAAATCAATCTTAATAACAAACATAATTTATAGAAAGGATAAAATGATAAATAATACTTCGCATGTCTTTACTACATGATTATATATATGGCTATAAATGATTTGAGTCGGCTCGTAGACCTCTAAGAATCAATCAGTTAAAGTTCGATTCAAAATCAGTCAAAATTGATTTCGAGCTGATTCCGAGCCGTGCTCGACCAAATTGGAACCGATTCCGAGCTTAGTAAAACTCGGATCGAAAGCTCGTTTAGGCTCGTTTTATTCTTTTTATTATTTAATTTTAGTATTTTGCAACTATATTATTTGTTATTAATGAAATGTTATTTCAGCATTTATGATTATATTTTATTATATTTGTAAAAGTATTTTATATTTGCTATTTATTTCAAAATATATTTATTTTCAATGTGATGTTATAAGAAAAAAAAAAGTAATAATGATTTAATCGAGTTCGAGCCAATTCTAGACTTTTACTTTTTAAGCTTGGAGAGTAGCGAGCTGATTCCAAGCTAAAGCTCAAACTTCCGAGCCGATTCCAAGCCCAAACTTAATCTCAAATTGGCTCGATTACACTCCTACTTATACAATAATTAAGTAGTACTCTGTATGAAATTAGTTATAAAAAACTTAATTATTAATTTTAATTATCTTTTAGCCTCACATTGTAATTTGTTATGGACAAATTCTCATTGAAGACGGGCACTATCTGTCACAAGCTGAAGATGGATAGTGCCCTTCTCACAATATGCAAGTGACACTATTCATGGGGTGCTACATTTTTCCCTCATTTGTCCTCCCACTTGCCTTATTGTGAGAGGGACACTATCCGTTTTCAGCTTGTCACAAGTAAGACGTTTTATTTGTAAAGTATAGAAATAAAAATGTAAGCTTTTGTAATCAAACAAATTGCCGACCTGTTCTAAGTAGTAGTCCATTGTCTCCACAATGCTATATTCATTGTTGTGGACTTGTGGTCTCTTTTCTTCATCACTTTATGCATGTAACGTCACTATGCTTCTACATGTTTTACTGTAGTTTACGACGAGCATTTTCAATGGATGCCATCCAAGAATAATAGGCGAAAAGAAGAGTTAACTCAAACGGGTAAGAGTTTACCTATTTCAGCCATGAAGCTAGGGTTCGATTCTAATCCGCGATATAGTGTATGTTCAGTTGAAAAAAAAAAAAACTAAAGTTAGGTCCTGTTTGGTAAAACTAGCTGAAAATGTAAATAGAAAACTGAAAATCTAACTGAAATCTGAAGAGGTAGCTGACAAGGTAGCTGGAAATTATGACCTGAAAAGGTACCTGATTTTTATTAAAACTGTTTGGCAAACTAGTTGAAAAAGTAGCTGATATTTGGTTAAATGACGTAGAAGGACATTATATGAATGAAACGGTTGTTTGTTTTCTTATTTCCAAAATAATTGAAGGGCAAAAAGGGAAAGTAAAATAAAAACAGATACCTAAAATTTAAAAAGCTACTCTAGGTAACTTTTCATTTCAGGTAGCTTGCCAAACACGGCCAAATGAATAACCTACCTGAAATTTTTGACAAAAAAACTACTTTTGTTAAAACAGGTACCTGAAAAGATATACCAAAGAGAGCCTAATATATAGACACTTCATAACAACTTCAAATTTAAGTATGTTTAGATTAGTTTAGTATAATTAATACTCCGTATTTAAATTTAAGAGAACGGAAGCCTTTATTATTATTATTATTATTATTATTATTATTATTATTATTATTATTATTATTATTATTCATCCTCAGTCCATCCGATATCTGAATAAGTTTGAATTTGTTAGAATATGAAGGCATGACACTAAAATAATTACGGAATATTCTTTCTGTCCCGTTATTTGAACGTTCAATCGTTCATATTATAGTAGGAATCGGGTACGTACGACAAGTTAAAATGCTGCACATAATTTGTGATACTTGAGAGATTTTCCAGATTGACATACATACACTGATTTGAACGTAATTAACTGTCCAAGGTGATTTGCTTCGCATACTGTTATTTTTACTCGTTAAAAATTGACCGAGAAAATAAAGAAAACGGCAGCAAAGATAAGTTTATTTACTCGTTGGATCGATCAGTAAAAAAAAAAATACTGGTCACAGCTAAAAAGTAACTTTGAAATGAAAATGTGGCAGCAGATTTGTAGTGCTTAAACTCACATGCATGCTGTCATGCTTACTTGCTTAGTAAAGTTATCTAGCATGCAAGCTGGGGATGCTATAAGCCTATAATGTATGCTATCACTCTTTCTTCCCAGGATTTGTGGATAATTTTCCAAATTGAAGTATAGAAACTTTTAATTTGCTCCAATTATTTAGATCTCTCCATTTCGTTTCATTTCCTTTATTCCTTTCAACGATCTGGATAATATTCAGTAAACGATTTAACGGTGCAACCGTGTAAGTGTCGATGAGGAAAATTAGTAATAATAATTTAAAAATACCTAAGAAATGGAGAAGATTCTAACTAAATATGCTCCATAGATCTAGGTTATGATAGATTTAGGCCGGGTTGGCTGTGGGCAGAGCTTAGTCACTCAGGCCTGAGACCGGCCCACATGTCTACCTGAGGAAGACGGAACTAGACCAGCCCGTGTTACCTCAAGTTTGGCCCAGGATGGGCCCGTAATGGGCCGTTAGAACCGGCCCGACAGGTCTAGTTTTTTTGTTTATCATGGATCAAGTGGGTAGGGCTGCCAAAATTGAAGCTCGAGCCCGGCACACTTGGTGCCGGGAATGGCTAGGGAGTAGATGGCTAAAATTCAGTCCACGGAGAGTGTCGAGCGGCGTGAGCAGACACTTTTTATTTGCCCACCTCTAATTTTAACCAATTTTTATGTTTAAAAAGTATATAATTTCCATTTTTGATAATATCTACATTAGTTATTCAGATATTTCACAAGCGTAAAATCTGAATATTTAGAATTATAGATGTTAGTAATGTCCTCATTAGTTATAATTATTAGTGAATATACTCCTGATAATGGTCACAACGTGAATAAATTTGTGGATGGTTTATTCTAAATTGTTTTGATATAAGTACTCCGGCTTGAATGAATCTCGGTGATTATGTTTTGTGATGAAAATTGTTTAATTTCCCTTCATTAAAAATGATCAAAATTAAATTTATTTTCAAAGATTTGCTCGTGAAAGAGCAAAAGTAAATGCGCACTTGTGCGGATATAATAGTCGCGCTTATTGATACTTGTAAGTTGTACCACTACAAACCTAAGTGTACAATGGTTACTCTTAGAACTTAAAAGTATATACTCGACCCCCTTAATCCCGAGGCCCTATTTGTACAAGTTAAACACCCTTTGGGCGGAGGGTCCTGCTAATAAACAATACGCCGTAGTTATTTATTAATAACTATTTTCATCTATTTGTTGAATATCTTATTAGCTATCACTTTCTTTATAAATCATATACTAGAAGCATTTTGTTTGAATTTTCCTATGCATTTGATTTCGAATATAATCTTAACTATCAATCAAAGAAATAAAAATGTCAAAGAAATAAAAGTAAAAGTAAATGGGAACGAGGCATACAAGTCTTTAACACATAAATGGAAGGTGAGGTACAACAAAATAACGTTGAATAATGGTGCGACTTGTCTATGCATAATACCACAAATTGCAAGCTTTTGTAGGTTTCTAAGAAATGACTACTTTTCACATTTTGAAATAATAAAAGTTTTGCAAATTCCCTTTACTACTAAAAAAATAAAAAATTTCTTATTTTTTTCCCTGTAAAAGACATCTATCTAAAAATAAGTAAAACTTTATTTCAGTAAATTAGTATCCTTTGAATTAATATATTCTTATAATTAAACTCTAATATTTTAATTAAATTCATAATTATGATTTTTTTTATTAAAATAAAATAAAATAGGTACTAAATTATGAACTATAAGTTGTTAAATTTTTCAACAATGCAATAATTATTACTGTAGCCTGTAGGGAATAACTTGATACATACTCATTATTAGTTTCATGATAGAAAACAAATTCATTAAAAAAATTACAAATTAACTTAATTCTCTTTAGCTAGTTTTCTAAGTATTTCAATTTTATTTGGTTTCATACAATCGTGTGAAATATTAAATATTAATTATTTAAATATTAATGAGATACAAATTTAAAAATTATAAATAATACACTAAAAAAGAATAAAAAATTCATATACGTACATGCATTGCGCGAGATCTATAATAGTTATACTATACTGTGGTTATATGGTGCGACGACATATATACAAACTACCATGATCATTTTCTGTTTAAAAATAACTACTCTTTATTACAAGTATTATATGATAAATAGTTTTTAAAAGTGTTCGCTTTTTAACCTAAAATGATCACTATTAATTATAACATAACTACTTTGTCTTTGTTGTAAGTTTTTCCATATTTCCAATGGAACCAAATAAAGACTCATTACTCTTTGGTTATGAATTATAATGAAATAAATAAAAATGGCTCACTAAAGTGGCTACGTTTCTTTCTTTTGTGAAGT
The DNA here is from genome assembly GCA_009801015.1 of Silene noctiflora. Lineage (NCBI taxonomy): Eukaryota > Viridiplantae > Streptophyta > Magnoliopsida > Caryophyllales > Caryophyllaceae > Silene > Silene noctiflora. The sequence goes on from VHZZ01000016.1 coordinate 35,027, forward strand.
AACGGTCCTTCGATGCAGTTCTCGATGCAATTTTCATCTTGGGTCATTCGGAAACAGCCTCTTTGTGTTGCTAACACAAGGGTAAGGCTACGTACATCCGACCCCCTACCCCCTTACCCCGCAATTTGCGGGAGCCATTGAGGAACTGAGATAATGTTGTTGTTGTTGTTGTCTTTGTTGTAAGTTGTAACACACAACGATCGTATACAATAATCACTGTTAAAATAATCGGTCTGCACATGATGATTGAAGTTGTACTAAGCAAAAAATATAAAAAAATCTGCCCTAAATAAATTGGGACCATATAACACAAGCAAATAAATAAGGGGCACTATCACTATCAATTTATATGAAGAAAGTTTGAAAATTGATGATGATTTCTGTGTAAATATATGATTGTATCTCTATGCTCTAATTAGATTGATTTTGTTCTAACTTTGTATACTGTTCCTCGTGTGTTTACCAATAGCGTTCCTGTCACAAACTCACAATGACGTTTCATATATGGTCCATGAAGGGCTCTTTTGTGTGTGTTTGGACGCATATACTCGGACCCTCGGATATAGTCTACCTTAATCGGTAATAAACGAATGTTATCTATTTCGACTTCTAAAGTTTGTTGATGGATGGCGATTATTGCTCGTCTTTAGGTCTGTCAAACGAGTTGGGTTTTAATTGGGTTATATAAGTCGGATTATACAGGTTACCAGGTCCGGGTCGCGGATCGAGATTTTCGGGTCTTCACTTTGGGATAAACAGATCGCGGGAGTCGGGACAGGTTACAATTTGACACGGCTACTCATCTTATATGTTTTATGTTAAATATTTCTTTAATTATCATAACTTAAAATAAATACGGAGTAAATGATTTATATATATAAAAAATAATAAATATTAGGATAATATTAACCTAATATGTGAAGACATAATTTTGGTTAACTAGGTTTCAAAAAAATCAGTAGGTAGAACTAGGTTTCAAATACATGAATATTTTTTTTTTAACTCATGTATTTACTAGTAAACTATAGACCGAATTAGGCTATTATGAAGCTCCTAAATATTTTCTACTACATAACCTAACTTAAATTTGAGATCGAATTAACTCATATCAGGTAATCTAATCGAGAGAAATTTTGGCGGATGTGGGTCGTGTATGAGTAAAATAATTAGCTCAAATTCTAGGGCAAGATGAGACTATTCGTGTTAAAATTAAAATAGATCAAATAACATATAGATAAGATAAGATAAAAGCAGAATGTTTAGATATTAGAGAAAAAAAAAAAACTCCTCCATTCTTTACCGTGTTGTTATTTAACCCGTTTTAATCTATTTTTGTCTTTGGGGGCTGTAAATGATTTGGACCGACTTGTAATGCCCTCAGAATCAGCCCGGTTTAAAATCGATCAAAATTGATTCCGAGCGATTTCGAGTCGAGCATTGACCAAATCAATTTTAGGCTCGTTTTATTCTTTTTATCATTTAATTTTAGTTATTTTAGCATTTATGATTATATTTTTATTATAATTATTAAATTTTTTGTATGTAATATTAATTTTAAATTTAATTTTTAAAGTGAAAAAGCCCAAAATAATGATTAAATCGACTCGAGCTCAACCCGAACCGATTTCGAGCTTTAAATTTTAAGCTCGGAGAGTTTTGAACTAACAAGCCACTTCGAAGCTCACCCAAACTCAAGCTTAAATCGAGTCGGTTACACTCGGAGGTGCTTAGGAGGTAATTGATTAATTAGTGGAAGCATCAAGTAAAACGAAATGGAAAAAGAGACAAAAGAAATGGAGGAGTTAGTGAGTAATAAACAGTAAAACAGTAGGGCAGAAGGCCACGTGGGTGGAAAATTGTTGACTAATTGGGCCAAGTAAAATGGTAATGGGCCCGGAGCACTAAGGAAAAAGTGGGGTCAGTGTTACCTTTTAAGAAACCACTGTCTTAAATGCTGTGAATGAATGAGTGACTGAGATTTGATATATGAGATGTACTGATTACGACGTTTTACCATCTTAAACACCTAATTCCCCTTTCCTTCTGCTTCCTCTTTTCCCTTTCTTTTTTGTCGGATTTTGTATTAGTATTACTACCCGCCGACATCGCGGGTTTTAGCTCATTATCCGGCCCATTTGGGCCCATCTTTGTAAAAAGTCTGTGAAATTTAATCTGCATGAGGGTGGATTTAGGATATTTAGAATATCTCCAATGGTTATTAGGAAGGACCTATTTGCAATTTTAAAAAAATTTCAAGCGGGTTGCTCATCATTGGAGTAGCAAAAATACGACCCGTTAGAAAGCCACACCTGCTTTACCAAGCTACATGCTTGGTTTCAAGTTGTTTTCTTTTCATTGGTCGATTATCGTTAAGTGAGCCTATTCAAGCTACAATTATATGTAGCTTATAAGCAATATTGCTGAAATTTCTTATGTGGTAAAGATAGCTACAATTGTATCTTACCATTAAAGATGCTCTTAGAGACGATTTTAGGAATGGTTATATGGAATTTATCGACAATTTTATGTAATAACCACACAAATTATTATTTAAGACCTTAATAATTGTTTCAATGATAAAACAAATCCAAATAGGTATTACGCTGTATATGATAAGGATAGTTGTCAAGATAATAATAAAAACTTTGTCTTATTATTATCAAGTGATATATTTAGATCCGTTCTATCATAAAAAAGAATATTACCGTGTTAAATAGGATTAGCTTCTGATACCTAATATAGACTCAAAAGAAACAAAAATTAAAAGAACAGAGTAATTTCAGTTGAGTCACATCGTGATATAGAATTTAACTAATTAAATTAGATTAGATTAGATTAGATTAGATAGCTTTATTTACTATTTTTACTTGCCAAAAGTTGGCACTTAGCATCAATAATGTGGACTTAGGGAAGAAGGATAAAGCGGCCCGCCAAATCTCCGTTATGCAAATCTTTATTAACTACTACGTCACTTTTAGCTATGCATAACCTGCTTTAATTTGGCTACTCTTATTATTCCCTTCGTTCCGGTCATTTGTTGTCCTATTTTATTTTGGGTATATCAGTCAGTTATTGTCCTTTTTATTTTACGATTGCATTTGATGAATAATTTGACCATTCACACTTTAGTTGGCCCACTTATCATTTAATAATTGGCCAGCCAAAGATTAAGATTTGACCGGAACGAAGGGAGTAGTAAATAAACGTGTTTCACGTCAAATTTCAATATCCTACATTTTTATTTAGGATATACTTTAGTTTTGTAGGATCTATTTTTGAGTCATCATTTCAATGCATAACTCTCCTATAATAGACTTTATGAGACGATGCTTTATTTGTTAGTTTAAGACGATTTTCACATCTAATTGAAATATAGGCGAAAAAATGTGAAAGGTCTTAAGTTATCAAATAGCTTGATATATGCTTAACCCTCAAAGATAGTTTTAAAAAAATCAATTAGTTTAACGTTGTTTCAATTAGTAATTCATCGTTTTGATTTTGAAAATATCTATGTCTTGTGCCTATTAGTTTAAGGTTTTTCTATTCATGTATCAAATCAGAGGTTCTTCAATTGGTTGTTATTCAATATTAGTTGTTAATTTCGATTTGTCGATTAAATTGTTTCTCGGTAGTTGAATTGAAATGTTTTCGGAGTTCATTAAATTTGTCGACCACTTTTAGCAATTGCGTTTTATATTTACCATTTAATGTGATCTACACACTAGGCCCAAATATCCAAGGCCCATGGGAATATTTGGTTCTTCACTAATTGAAGATTGGGTGAAAAAAAATTCGAAAGCTGTTTGTAGCAAGCATAAGAAAATGCAAGCCTGATACGACCCAACTCGATGTGAATCGATTACTAGCTTAAGAATAGCCTATACAGCACACCATCAATCTTTTACAACAATAGCTTAATTACTGTATAATAATTCAGGTGCCAATTTAAATCGAGCATAGCCGCATAGGTAAATAAGCAACTCCAGATGTCGTCATCATCCTCCCTATTAATATGGTAGGTACTAAGGCATAGCCAGGTGATCGCTACACAAAAACAAACAAAAATAAGATGATCCGATAAGGTGAAGGCCAAATCAAGCTCAAATAGATGCAGTAAATAGGTCATTACCTTGCTCGTTACTCGTCATCATCTTCATCAGAGCCTTCATCTTTGTCCTGTGAAATGTCGATGACATGAATTATTTACACAAGCTTATTGGTAACTGGCGCTAATAAATGAAGGCCAACTATAACTGCAACGTCTCTGGAAAGAGTAACGTTTGCCTTAGGTGAAGGCATGGTAACTATTTCCTCTGTATGGAGTAAATATTTCCCGCCTTTTCCTATTTTCCCCCTTCAGTACCACTAGTTTCTTATATGTTTACTGGTTCTGAGTTCAGTTACCCGATAGTCAAGCATTGTATATAGATTTTTTTAATAAAAATTCAATACCTCATTGTCGTCATCATCGTCATCTTCATCAAAATCAACTTCATCAGCATCCTGGAACATAGATTATCACTTAGGCTTTGTTTTGGACAGGAAAAAAAAGGAGGGACGGGGACATGGAATGGTGGGAGGATGTTATCCCTCCCAAACAATGGAAATTATCTACCTACAAATTCATTCCTTCCCTTTGCGTCCAAATTCTCTTATCCAAAACATTGAGTTCAGCTTTGTGTAAATCAATCAACTAATCATCGAAAAAGAGAGTTATCAACTGCAACTATAAAAGAGAGGACTGAGGTGTAAAAGTTACATTGTTGAAGTATGTCAAAGGATTGGGCCATAGATCCTCCTTAATGATTTCAGCAACCTGCAAATTTACAAACAGTTGACCACAAATTATCAGTCCGACAGTCCCTATAGACCAATGCTCAAAGGTACCAGATAGACCAAATGCCCTTACTTACCTCGTCATTGATGTCGTCATCAATTTGATGTGTCTCAGTGAACCAAGTGAAGAAACTACAGGCAGATTAGGAAAAGAAATGAGTAAATTCGATGCATTGATTACTAGAGAAATATCAGACTAAGGTGAAAGCATGGGGTGATGGAACAGCATTTTATCCATTACAAACAGATGCATATCTAGCAGGTTAGCTAAGGTCATGCTGAAGTTAGTTAAATTACACGGCTAAATTAAGACATTTTAAGCATCAATGTACAAGCTGACGGCACTACTAATTCAGTCTTCTGAACTATAAACATTCTCAATGCATCTAGCAGGTTAGCTAAGGTCATGCTGAAGTTTTACCTTTCCTCCGAAAGAGGTCTCTTGTTGCCTTTGTTGTCGTTATCGTTCCCATTATGAATTCCCTAGACACGCCGAAGATCCTAGTATTAACAGAGACAAAGGTACAAGAATCAATTTGAAAATTAATAAAGAGCAAAAGAAAGTTCATTACCATGCCTTCTTTCCATTTGATAGCAGTCGCTGTGACTTTCGTAGTTCCTTCTTCAAGGAACGTGAACGTTTTGGTAAGTTTTCCGTCTTCAAAATAAGGATTGGGGCTGAAATTCTGTAGTCAAAACAAGATAAAAATATGGTTTTAAGTTTTATTTCACAGAGATAAAACAATTGTTGTTTTAATTAAGATCTCCAGAATGTGCGCAGCACCACAGCAACTACGGAAGGAGGTACAGATTACTTACAAAGCTTATTGAATATCCTGATTTCACATCCTTTGAATCAATCACTTCAATAGAAGTTAGGTGCTTGAAAATCTATGCAAGAAAATTTGGCAAGTAAATTGAATAAGCATACAAAGTCAAATGATAAAGCATGTATAGATTCTAAACATCGAAAGCAAAGAAAAATCTTTAGTAATGCTACTGAAATTTTATAGTCTATATGACGATTAACCCCTTAGACTCCAAAAAAATCGAATGTACTAAAGTGAAAACAATTAAATACCTGATTATCTTCATCAGTCACAAGAACACTAAGAGCAGGATGACTAAGAAACTACACCAGAGAAAGAATAAAGTTAGAGTTGGCAAGAACAACGAAAGAGTCAGATCCCTGAAACTAAGATCTATTGAAAGACATAAACGCCAATAAAGTAAAGATCTTACAGCAGTCACCCAGAAATGAGGAATGCTCTGTATGATCTCATATCGCTTATCATAAACTGGCTGACGTATCTCATTATACTTTTTCTCTACTTCGAGAACTTCATCGCTGGCTTTCTCGTTGATCTAGAACAGTAGACCCAAGAACTATCTGTGTTAATTGGTTTCTATAGCAGAAGACAAGCAACATTCAAAATAACAAAATTGACAATATCAGAAGTATTTGTTGATGCTGTACATTATTCTTGTTTCATAAAACGTGAAAACTTATCCGGTAGGGTGACATGCATACAAGCTAATAGGTACAAGCAAACCGGCGATCTAATTTTGACATAATAATGACATATAGTACTGACCAAGAGTGATTTAAGTCAACAACTGGCTTATAATATGACGCAGCCAGTTTAGCGTAACAAGTTATTAAGCTTCTCTGTCATCGTTATAAACAACCACGTTGCAACAAATTAAATACCCGCCTTCCAAACATAATCATCGTCATAGCCCCCTGCTTTACATTTCATTTTTAATTTGGGCTTATAATTAATCCAATGATTCCAATCCAAAGTCCATAATCACAAACCAAAAACTCAGAAGGTTAAAATCGGAAATTTGGATCCTCTCTTCTCCATTGCCTTCCATTTCCTTGCAACGATCCAAATTCTATCTTAGAAAGATCTAACACTCACAATCTTAAGCAATGGGCAATAAGGTGGGGGTGAAATAACAAATTAAATGAATTAATGAATCTATAAGAGGAAATTGACCTCTCCATTTCTTTTAGGAGATGAAGTTGATCTATCTCTAAAACCGATTATCGCATTGGTACCCAATAACAAGGCATTACAAGTACAGAGGCTATTTCAAGCGACACTCGGCAAAAACATCTCCAACATCAACAAGACAACACTATACAACAACTTCATCATCAAAATAAAACCTCACACTCATAAAATTACACTGCAAAATCAAAATGTGATGTCTAAGTGTATGATCCATCAAAATTAAACCAGCACACCATTTTCTGTCAATCCATTTTCGAAAAGTACTCTACTAAACATCTAAAATCTCCAAAATGACATGAACTTATACATACCAGCTCAAGTTTTCATACAATTTACAGAAATCCACCACTAAAAGTTCAACATCTTCTACATGCACTATGAAAATAACACAAACCCAACAAAAATCACCCATCATAAACCACAAGTACACACATTTTGTACCAACAACCCTGACATTTCGATATAAATACAAATGATCGGTAAACAAATGATTGGAACGGAGGGAGTATTTTTGTGAGCTAAACAGCAAATTCCATCTACCCATCATCCGGGTTAAAACATTCAGCGGGGTTAAACAAGTAATGGCATAAGGTAAACTCGAAAAGAAATCGAAAACATAAAAGAAGGGGATAAAAAAGGAGACCTTTTCGAGATCATCTTGGATTTCCTGAAGCTTTTCAATGGAGAGAACAAGGTCAGCGTCAATCTCAGGGAATTCTTCATCATCATCAGTTTTCAATTTCTTGCTTTTTGTGTCAGAAACCATTGTTATTTGTTAATGTTGTTGAAGATTTGTGTGTTCTGAAAAACCCCAGATATGGATTTCCTAAAACCCTAGAGACTAGAGAGAGGTCCACTCTTTTTTATGTTTTTTTTTTTTTTTTTTTTTTTCCGACGGAGACCATCTGAATTAGGGCATCCACAATAGAGGTTTGTCTATTGACACATCACCAAGCTAACAAACCTTTTCAATAACAAACCCTTACCACAAACCTTTCCAAGGTTTATATTATAGGACCCACATAATTGCATTTACACATAATTTTTGGTCACGTCACTCTACAAACCCGTATACTACCTAGTAACCATTCTTATCAACAAACCTCAACACGTATCTCTAGCAATAGGGGGTTTGTAGACAAACCTCGACATGTCATCTACAAACCCTTGACAAACCCCCTATTGCTAATGCCCTTAGTTCGGAATTGAGGTGGGCACGACTATAAAAGCGTTAAAAACTCTCCATCATGAATTACTAGTCATGAATTTAACATTGTTGTATTCTATGAGCTCATGACTCAAAAAAGAGATCTGGTTAAGTTAAAACAACCTATTGTCAATTGATCTTAGCGTTTATGAATCCTGATTACCTATTAGATTGACGACCCAATAATTAAGCTTAATATTAATTCAAAAAAAAAAAGTAATTTAGTATTTTGGTTGAAATGTTTGGCTTGATAAAAAAATAGGTTTTTTTTATGACTGTTACTACGCATAATTCACATTTTACCAATTGCTATCAAAGTAAAATTTATTTAAAAACTGCTACCAATATCGTTGGTTCGGTTGTAATGTCTTAACCATTACCAATTCATGGATTATACATATGGAGTAGTACCTCTTAATATCTATTTTTCTAAATTTTATATTAAAGTTTTTGAATTCTATTTTAAATATCATGAGTTTGTAGTATTAAGTTTTTGAGTACATTTATTTAAAACATTAAGCTAAAAAAAATATAATATTACTCAAAAACTATATTTAAAAATACTAATATGCTCAGAAACAATGTGTATATGCTCAAAAATTAAAAAGATCTGAGGTACTACCTCAAATGCGTAATCCTTTTTATCAACCATTAGATACTAACATCAAGTTAAGGTTGAAATAATATTTGAGTCTATTAAAACTCTTACTTACCCATCAATTTTTTGAGAAATAATATCAAACAAATTAAGTACAATGTTTTTTTTTAATAAAGAATATTATTATTGAATAAATAACGAGTGATTTAAACAAGATTTTTCCAACAAAATAAGCGAGATATGCTCAATAATACCTCGTGCACTCAGTGCAAGAATACGTTGAGATATAACTTATCCAACCTTTTTTTATGTCAAATCTCACAACCAAACTAAATTTTTTTGAGAAAAATATATCCTAGTGGTCGATATAATTCTTTATATCACTATATATAGCCCTAAAGTGTAAACAACACAGATTTAACGCCTAGGTTGAAGGAGTCACAAACTACGAACAATTTCATCTTTCTGAATCATTTACACATATTCCATTGTTTTTTCTATGTTACTTCTTAAAAAAAAAATCTAATCTAAATTCTACTATTTTCATCAATTGATTGAAGAAATCTCAATTTCCCAATTTTCCTTTCAAAAACCTAATTATATTCTTATCATCATATCATTTATATGAACAAATCCAATTTCTTAAACTTTCTTACAAAAACCTAATTTTATTCTTCTTAAATCATTCAAATGAACAAATCCATGTTTTTTTAGTTTCCTCCATAAACTAATCTTATTTTATTTTCTTAAATCATTGAAATCATTCATGCCTATTGCGGGGCGAATACTTGTTCCGATTGGTTGGCCAACTTGAATTGGGATGCAACAATCACAACAACTATTCAGAATGGAGCATTCTAACATGCCGAATCATTTTTATTTCATCTAATCCAGCAAGATATGGGAGAAGTAGCTTGGCCTAGTTTCATTCCGTTTTATGCCTTTTATTTTGGTTTTTTGTTCGTTTTTTCTAGTTTGGATTGATTCCTTTTCTCCTCGCCCACAAAAAAAAAAAAAAAAAAAAAAATCCCCTTCAAAACCTAATTTCCTTTTTTCTCACGTCAAACAATTTAATCAAACATTTTAGTAAATCAATTAATTAATGGCAACATTAAATAACACAACTTTAACACATAATTTATGGATACACGCTTTATGGAGAAATTTTACAATTGTATGTCAAGAAAATATACAACCTCGTAGTGGGATACATGGCCTATTTTCCAACCCTTCTTACATTATTAATTCCACTACATCATTATGTTATTTTCAAATTGGCTTAATTTTGTCTGTAATTTCAGCTACCTCCTTTTTGCTCAAACCTTTTGGCTTCCCAATTCTTGCACAAATGGCTGTAAGTTTTTCCCCAACATTTTTTTATTGTTTATTTTCACCCGTTCAGCCTAAATTCTCATTTAAGATGGGTATTATATACGTTTTAAGCTTAAAAAGGGTCAAATATGCTTATATAGGATTAGACCTGACAAACAGGTCGTGTCGTGTTCGTGTTCGTGTCAACTTTAAACGGGTCACTACTACCTCGACCCTAACCCGACCAAATTACATAAACGGGTCATTTGTCTCAACCCTAACCCGACCCATTTAACTTTTCTATAACCCAACTCGACCTGTTTAACCCATTTATCATTAAGCAGGTCATTTTTAACCCATTCAACCCGTTTAACCCAATAAATTAATAAAATAAACTCCGCTTTATAGTCATATTATCCCAAAAATAACGAATGAAAATACTTATTTTTAAGTTGTTTGGTTGAATTATTGACTCAACCCAAATATATTATGACACTTTTAAATAAATGGGCTATTCGTGTCAGGTTCGTGTCAAAAGAGCTCAACCCTAACCCGACCCATTTAAGTTTCGTGTCGTGTCCGTGTCAACCCAATTACTTAAATGGGTCATAATGTCTTGATCCTAACCCGCTAATTTTGTGTCGGGTTCGTGTCGTGTTTTCGGGTCGTGTCAATAATTGCCGCCTCTATATAAGATGAATAAGATAAAAGTAAAATGCATATGTGGAAGTAAAAGTTTTATCCATTACCGTGTAAATATTTGAGCTGTTTTAATATTAAAATGCATACCTCCATCTTAAGAAAGACTGGCAACCCGTTCAATACATAGAACTTACTATTTTGATGTTTATCTATATAGCTTATAACTTTCAATGGTAGATAATTTTCAAAACTAATGTGAATTAGTTTAAGAGGGTGTTTGGTTGACGGCATGTTAGAGATTTTTGATATATTTAAGGCTTTTAACATGTTTGATAAATTAATATGTTAATTTGAGTGTTTGGCAAATAGTATTTCGAAACATATTTTGGTCAATATGTTAGTTTTACAACGTGCTCCTTGTATAAACATATTGGTTGTCTATTCTAAAATAAGAATGTATTTTATTTACAAAGAAAATAACAATCTACTAATTTTACTCTGTAATTACCAAACAGTTTAATTAATACTGCTAGTAAAAGTATGTTGATTGATCTTCTGATAAAATTTGTCATTTATAATCTAATTTTACAATTGCTTATGCTGAAACTAATCCGCCGGATACCAAATAGTACCTAAGAAAATAAAAAAGAAACAATGTTATCTGGTAGCACCGAGTTTTTCCCATATATATTGTGATCTCTAAACATTTATGTCTTTATTGCGAGGATAGTACTAAAACTCAGTACTGTCAGTGACGCCATATCATTATCCGTTGAATGTAGGGAGGGGTAACCGAACTGACTTGATAATAAACTTTCAAAAAAAAAGTAGTATTGCTAACAATGCTAATTCAACTTTGAATGCAGGGAGGTGTAATAGTTATGGGGTTGCTGTTTCCGAATAAGGGACCGGGCGGGAGTAGACAACTTCTACCCGACCCGGTCTTATACACATTAAGATGTTTCTCTCATTTTGGATTTGCCCTACATTCATTCATGTTAGGGGTAGAAACTAATATGAATGCTCTGAGACGGATCGGGAAAAAGTCGATTACCATATGTTTTACCGGTTTTAGTTGTTCATTGATTCTGAGTCTTCTCACATATAGCCTTCTTCATGGAGTATTACCATCGGACTTCTCGCATTCCGGATCTTTGAGGCTCATTATTCTTCACCAATCTCTGAATTTCTTCGGAGTTACATGTACAAATGTCAACAATCTCGGAATTAGTAACTCTGAATTGGGTAGATTAGCCTCGGCCATTGCTTTGATCATCGATGTTTTTAGCATGTTCGCGACATTTATAATATTCAATCTCGTATTAGCTCTTAGGGCAGGGGATTTTATGCAACCTATACTTGTACTAGCCGAGAATTTTTTACTGTTCGTTCTGCTTCGACCAATATTAATCCGTATTATAAGTTACACTCCTGAAGGACAAGTTATGAGCCAAAGCAATTTTATGGCTGTTCTAATTGTTGTTCTAATTGCTACACTGGCGGGTACGTTGGTCGATCAATACTTCTCAGTTTACTTGTTCGCGTTATCTATACCAGAAGAACCATTGTCGACGATTTTAGCAGAGAAATTGGATATCATGACTTCAGGGTTACTTTTTCCAATATTTTGTGCAGTTCATGGGTTTGAAACTAATTTTGGATATCTTCAGGATTTCAGAGCTACGGTTGCAATAGAGCTTATAATACTTTCGGGTCACATTGGTAAGTTTATAGGGACGTTTTTATCTTCAAGGATGTTTTCTATCCCGTTGCAGAGTGCGATCGCACTTGCTATTATCATCACTTCCAAAGGTTACTTTGATATTGCTGTTCTTTGCCAATGGAGTATGGGGGAGGTAAATTGATTTTTTTCTCCCTCGCCTTTGTTTTGGTTACACATAACGCCACTCGCTAATCTCTGTAATTTCCTGTGACTTCTTATTGCAGATGCTTACTGTTCATGCGTACACATTGGCTTCCCTACATATAATTGTAACAACCTTTGGTCTACTACCATTGGTACGAAGATTATACGAGCCATCAAAGCGGTACTCTACCATTTTCAGACAAAATGTGCTAGCATCACGCGAAGGTGGAACTCTGCAGACATTATTTTGCATTTATAACGAAGAAAATGTACCCGGATTTATCCATTTTTTGGAAGCCTTACACCCTTCGAGAATCAACCCAATTCCCGTGGTTACAATCCAACTCATACAACTAACGGGTCGTTGCTCATTACCAATCATGGCTCCATGGGACCAAGTCAAATCATACGCAGCTCTTCGATCAAATGTTGCACGATGCAACCGGGTGGTCAATGCTTTCACAAACCGTGAACGTAAGTTTAAAGGATACATTCGTGTACAAAACTATGTGTCCGTGTCGTCCTACGCTACAATGCACAATGACATTTGTAACTTGGCCTTTGAGAAGAATGTTAGTTTATTACTTTTACCCTTTCATGTGCTATGGACCGCGGAAGGGACCATCGATCATACGTCCCAATCGATTAGGGAGGTTAACAAGATGGTTTTGGAAAAGGCACCCTGTTCTGTCGCTCTGTTTGTTAACCGAGGTGATAAAGATTTAATCCAGCTACAACTCCATGTCTCGAATCCTGGTATGTATCGAATCACAATGCTATTCCTAGGAGGACCAGACGACCAGGAAGCACTCGCGATTTCAAATTGTTTCGCGAATCATCCCTTTATTTCACTAACTCTAATGTGGCTAAAATCCGACAGCAACAAAGTAAAGGACAAGACATCAAGAGATTTTCAAGTCGTCGAGAGGTGCCTTGATGAAAACGGACTAAAGACCGATTATCGTGAGGTGATTTGCAATGACGGGTCTGAGACGACCGCTGTTCTGAAGTCACTCAATGAAGAAGTTGATCTAGTTGTGGTAGGGAAGCATCATGGTGCAGATTGTGTTCAATTGTATGGACTTGACGGAGAATGGAACGAATATCCTGAATTAGGAGTGCTTGCTGATCTTTTACTTACAGCCAATTTTAATTTCTCCATTTTGGTTGTTCAACAAGAGCCACAACTGGGTTCACCCATCTACGACGACTAATTATTGAATGTCCGTAGTTGCAGAACTGTCCGTAGCAAATGACACTGTTTCTTGTAGTGATTAAGTAGATAATGTGGTAGCGGAATTTGTAGCTAGATTCAGTTTAACAGTTGTAAAGGGATTTTCGAGTAGGGCATTGTCTTTGCGAATTCTGATATTGCATGTCTAAGAACAGTTTTACGTCCGATGGAACTCGTAAGTGAGTCTTATATGAGACGTTTCGCTGCATACTCTTAAGTGAGTCTTATTTAGTTTTCTAACAAATTCAGTTGTTACCGGAAAGCAGTTTTATTCAAGTGAGTCAGAATGGCCGAGCGGTCTAACTCGTAAGTGAGTCTTATATGAGACGTTTGGTGTGGGCATTCTATCGAACACCTTGTGTGTCTGATCAATGTGGTAACTTCTAAGAACAACGGACACCGATCTTGTTTAAAACCGTCTTAAGCTAAGACAACTCTCACACTCGATTAAAATAGAGGTGAAAATAAAAGAAAATTGTGAAATGTCTTTAAGTTAAGACGATATTAAGCTAGGTCAACTGAAGAATGAATGTCTCACCAGGTATGTTTCGCTTATAAAAGGGTAAATTAAAAATCGGTTACTAAAAAGAAAAATAGAAGATTTACTTAAAATTATACTCTGTAATATTTTTTTTTTTTTTTTTCTGTAGCTCATTAGAGGCCGTTAAGTTTAGATGTTTGTTGACAACTGTCCCATCAAAATGTGTAATGATGACTGATAATTATTGCTTCGTTAGATATAGATTAAACTTGCATGAAATAACAAGTAGTCAGAATGGCCGAGCGGTCTAAGGCGCCAGTTTCAGGTACTGGTCCGAAAGGGCGTGGGTTCAAATCCCACTTCTGACATTTTTCCCAATTTTTGACCCGAATATTTCATGCTCCACGTAATTTATTTGCTTTATTAACATTAAAGTTGTAAATAGTAGCAATAAGTCAGGATGGCCGAGTGGTCTAAGGCGCCAGTTTCAGGTACTGGTCCGAAAGGGCGTGGGTTCAAATCCCACTTCTGACAATTTTTCACCCTGTTATTTCAAGTTTTGCTTAGATTTCGTCTAGCTAAATAGGATAAACTTGTAAGAATTATTATCATCAAGTCAGGATGGCCGAGTGGTCTAAGGCGCCAGTTTCAGGTACTGGTCCGAAAGGGCGTGGGTTCAAATCCCACTTCTGACATATTTTTTATTTTTAATACTAATATCTGAATTACTGCGTAACTTTTTTTTTTAGTATTTAACGAAATTTCTAGATTAATTATTTTTAGTTATAATAAACGAAATTACTGAATTAAAATTGCAAAATGACAGCTTATTGGTAAATTACTCGGAGGACCTACCCACCATTGCAAATCACCGATTCACCAGTGACTCGTCCGAGTCAAGAATTGTTGACATGGCCTTCAACGTGTAAGTCCTCCGAGTCATTAATTTTGATTTGTTTCTTCACGTTTGAGGTCAACCAATGAAGCAAGTAAGTTTAGCTTAGCTAGCTGCCTAGCTTAAGGCCAAATTAACACGAACTAAGTACTTTTTATCTCTATTCATATCCGAAATAGATGATTATTTAGATGAGAACAAGTTCGATTAGGGTGGTACTGTAACTATGAGCTATTTGTGACAAAATTACGAAAATGCTTTTAAACCGTCCCCTATTAGTAAGATCCGCTACCCGTATTGAAGCACGCAATACTCGTTCGCGATGTCATTCTTGCACATTGAAGATGTTGGTACAGACTACAGAGCATCCTCTGTCTCGGATGTCATTTGCTTTGTAGTTGGACTTTTAAACCAGACAATGACAAAAAAAAAACTATCATCGTGTCGAAAATTGAAGAAAATTATGAGTAAGTAAGCTCAAGAAACATAATTTATCATTGAAATTTTAATAAAATAATTAAATAGGAAACACTTCTATTATTGAACCAAACCCCAATAATAGAGATAGGACAAGAAACTTAAATTAATTTCCTTCATTAGGTAACACATATTGTACATTACACCAAAATTTGCGGAAACAAACACACACATTAATTCAAAACCATACAACATTCAATTACTTCCTTATTATTAGCATTACATATCACCCGTGTGGCTGTCTCGCCCGTGATCAGCTCTAATTAAAACAAAGTATATAGTTAAATATTATAACACACTTATCTAAGTTTACTGTCGGGAATTGAACCCAGATCATGATTATCACCTCTCATCACTATACCAGCTTTGCTGGCTGGTATCTGCACTCGAAGTGAATTAATAATGTCCATGTTTCTTCTTCTTATGGTGCAATTTTCCACCAGATTTATGGAAATGAACCTTTCCTTTGACCTTGGTTGTTGATGAAACAAGAGGTGGAATACTTTGTTCATGCCTAAAGAAATTTTCAGGATCAAATTTTGTTTTAATTTGGACCAACCTTTCATAGTTACCCTTAAAATACTTGGTACCCCAAATACTTCCTTCACCCACATTAAAATTATTATTTGTGTTCATCCCCAAATCAAGATCCCTATAATTAACATAGGCTTCTCTAGGGTTCTTAGACACATAAGGCTCCATGTAAGTATATAAGTCTCTAATCCAAGCCATGTTCTTACACACACCTTCTTGACCATCTTGCCATGAGGCAACATATTGGATTTTATAGATAACGCCTTGTCGATGGGGGAACGGGGTTTGTGACTCGGGGATACGACTCATCATCCCACCGTATGGGTTCCAAATCATTATGTAGCTTTCGGCGGCTAATAGCTTTTTCCATAGTCCCTCTAGCCCGGTTTGATCAATGGGTTCCCTAACATAATCGGACTTGGCCTTAAAGTAGTTTCGGAATGTAGGCTTACCTTGGAGTAGCACATTCGGGTTAGTCCCTGTAGGGAAACCCGCAATGTAAAGCACTGAATCTATCCAACTCATTTCATTGCAGTCGGTTTTCTGCAATCCTAATTCAGGAAAACTTTTGCCCATCACTTGCATTAACTCTGTCGCGCTACCTAAGTACAGAGCATTAAACAATGCTTGAACTGTGGTTTGGGTAGTGTTAGGGATTGTTCCGGGCATGAACTCGACTCTAATGAACAGATTATCGTCTAATTTATCAGCGATTTGTTGCCATTTATACATTAAATTGGTTAACCCTTGCTCTAATGTTTTTATTGCAGTAAAAGTTGTGACAGTTGCAGGAACAGGTACTAGTTTAACCTTCCAAGCAAGAATTACCCCGAAACTACCTCCCCCACCACCTCTGAGTGCCCAAAACAACTCCTCTCCCATGGTCTGCCTATTAAGAACATTACCATTCGCATCAACAATACGAACATCAACCACGTTATCGGCCCCTAGACCATATTTTCTCATCATAGAACCATAGGCACCCCCGGTTATATGCCCGCCTATACCTATACTATTACATAACCCTGCAGGGAAACCATGAGTTTTACTTTGCTCGGAAATTCTATAATATAACTCCCCAATTGTGGCCCCTGCCTCGACCCACGCACTGTTATCTTGAATATTGACGATAACAGTGCGTAGTTTCCCCATGTCGAGGACTACGAAGGGGTCTCCCATCTCTGAAGCGTAGGAGATCCCTTCGTAATCATGTCCCCCACTTCTTACCCTTAGTTGAATCCCAAGTGATCTAGCACATATTACTGCTGCTTGCACATGGGATTCATCTAAAGGCATGTAAATTAATTGCGGTTTTGCGACCGAGGGGAGAGTATACCTTAGATTATTCGCAGTCGAGTTTAAGATTGTTTCAAAAGAAATGTTAGCAGGAGTGCAAAATGATGATGGAAATGGGTTTGGAGAGCTTACAGTTTTTGATAGACATTGTAAGAAGTTAACTTGAGTCGGGTTCGGGTTTGCGAAACAAGAAGCAATTGAGAAGATCATACACAATGCAAAGAAAGCATTGCTTGATGAAAACATTGTTTCTTTTGGTTTTTACTAATCTTGTTTGTATGTTGATTTAGGAAGTGATGAAAATATTTGAGTGTAGTGTTCATGTATTTATAGTGGTTAATGATGACTATATTGGTAGGTAATGCAATCGTCATAATAACAGTGACTCAATTAGTGTCCCTTAACACGGTCTTAATTTAAAGACGAAAAAAATGTCACCTTAAAACTAAAAATTGTCACTTTTTTATGGGTGACGAAAAATCCGTAATCAATTAAACTCGAAATCTAGAAGGCATGGACTTAGTCACTCAGACCATAAAGACTTAACAAAAGTGCTCTTCCGGGGGTTTGAACCTCGTTTCCAGGGATTTTTTATGCAAGTTTTAACCACTGGACTTCATTCTTTGTAACAACAAACTGATGGTAACTTTTTATAAGAAAATGTTTGTATTTTATTATATAAGGGTCTTATTTTAAATTCAGTAGTTTGAAATGAGATTTTCCGTGTTACGTGGGTCGGGTTATGTGTTTTTTAATAAATATGGGTCAAAGTCATATCATTGTTGTGAAGTTGAAAATGGTGTTGCATGCTTGGCTAGTTGTAATAAGTGGAGATAAATCAATCAAAAGTTTTACTGTAACAATGCATATAATCATGGATTAGTTTAAAAGTGGTGTTTAGGTAAATTAAATTAGTGCATGAGTATCCTACAATTTAGGTCACATTCCGTAATACAAGTAAATCCTATTCACCTTTGTTTTTTGTCCCGACCCCTAAACCCCACAGGTAAGTCAAGTTCTATGCTTGTCCTGCCTCCGTCTCGGTCAATTATCGTCCTTTGATTTTGGCACAAAAATCAAGAAAAAAGGAGAGGACCAATTACTAAATAATAAATGGACTAAATTGTGTGTGAATGATCAAATTGTTCATCAAGTTCATTCTTAAAATAGAAAATACAACAATTGACCGAGACATCCTAAAATAAATTGGACAACAAATGATCGGAACAGAGGGAGTATCTACATAATGATAATGATAATGATAATGATAATTCTTCAATAATAGTCTTCCCCTTTTACAATGACCTTCCATAGTATTTTTGTTGGTCTTCAATGCACTTGTTTGATCATGATTTTCGACATACACACACATATATATAGTTTTTTTCAATTGAAAATTTGTTTTTATAAAAGTTGATTTATAACAAATGTAAAAAAAATAATGTGACATCATAATTATTTATTTACATTTTTATAGGCAAAAGTTTTTCAACTTTGACTTTGAAAAAGCAATGTACAAGTTTATAGCAGGTTGAAATCAAATATATGTAAATGGTAAATGAACGGTTTCTTTAGATGGATATCAATGAAAATGTTTTTACTTCCATAGTTCTATGAGGTTTGGACTCGGCTTTATCTCTTTGCAGTTTTGACAATAATCAACTCTGATTTTTACAAAATTGAATAAAACTCAACTCCACTCATGAAATTCACATAAGACTTGAAATCATATACACATTATTTTGCAATTCAAGACATTCTAGATGTGTTATCATGTCATAATGTCATCAATAAGCCAAAGTATTTAGCTATAATAACTCCCTAAGATTCCAAACCTCATGCTCATGCAAGGTGGACAAGGAATTATTTCACCCTTTTGAAGGTCCCTTAGCTTGAGTGCTCTTATCTTAAAGAGATTATACAATCATTATTTGAAGTAAATCTCCTTTAAGACAACATTATCCGTATTAAACTTAAAATCGGTCAAGTACTTACCACTTATGTATATAAAAAAGTATAAAGAAGAACAATATATTTGTCTTATATATACAAATGATATATATGTTATTTGATCTGTTTTAGACTTAAACGGATATCCCGTCTTAAATGAGAATCTGTGTAGGTGCACTATTTGATGTAAAGAGTGACTAGTGGAAGTTGGTAACATAAAGGGATTCTAAATTAATTACAATCGTTTAAATTATGTTATTCCTTAATTTGGGTTGCCTTGTCATTACTTGTGCTAGTTAATTAAGTGCTAAGAGGTGGCATTTTGGCTTGTCGTATGTTCATTAAACAAAGGAGAAATGACAAAATCTATCAACTTATTGGTGGTGATTATGGGTAAATTTGTTTAGTATAGTTTTAGTGGCTTCTTTTTTGCTGTTATATTCCATTCAAATCCCTCCTGAGATGTTACTACATATGATGATCATGATTGGCCTCACATTAAGAATGGGTGTATGAGCTTAATGGCTCTGATAGTCTGATATCAAGAAATTAGATCAGTCAGAAATTTAGGCAGGTGGTCGGAGTCTCATGATTGGTTTTATATTATAATCTAACATACAGAAATTGAGAACTCATGTAAAATGTTTATATGACATGAAATGTAAATATTTTGTATGATCTTCGTTATTTTCGACATATTTATTCATGCAGACTTGGCCAGTTGTAGAGGTGGCCATTTGGGCGGGTGAGTCTGCCCAGTTCATGGGTAATGAATTTGGCGGCCCGTTACAAGGCCGACCCAAATTACCTTCGATCCCCACTAGGCTGGTTTCGGATTAGAGATTCATAGCCCAATTTTGCCTCTTTAAAAAGCCAATGTATAAGAAATATATAATCTGGGCCGATCTGGCTCGACCTAACCACAAGTCGGTTCAGGGTTGGGGACGAGATCGTCCTTTGTTGTGGGCTAGTCTTGTGTCAGGAGGCTTGCCCCAACCTGACACTGTTCTGGTTCTGGTTGATGGTCACCTTTAGCTAGTTTTAAATTTGCATTCTATATAGTTAGACTTGGCAAACGGGTCAACCGAGTCGGATTCGGATAGGGTCAATTAGGGTTTGTTAGAGTTTGGGATAGGTGGGGACGTGGGGTCAAGCCAGGTCATTTCAAATCAATTATTATCAAGTTACTAACAAATAATAATCAGTATAATAATTAATAGTTGGTCGGGTTATATTGGCTCGAGTCAAACTCGAGAGTTTCGGTGTCAATCAGGCACAGGTCGGGTTATTCGGTTCGAATCATTCGGGCCGAGTCAATTTCACCAGGGGTATATATATAATCAAACAATTCCATCGACAAAATAATTGTGCTAAAGACCTCGATCACTAATGATTAAATTAACCTTTCATTCATCAATGTAAACAACAATTAACCACAAAATGTGATGACTAAGGATCAAAAATCTTGATTGTTGAATAGAAAGAGGCCAAGGGGTCTATTTTGGTTGATGCTTACATCCAATAAAGAGAAGAGTAATCATCCTTTAGTGGGTCAATATACACAATTAGATAAATTGGCACTATTACATGTAATTATGTTGTAGTGAGACCTTAAATTATTTGCAATAAAAAGACTCGGGACTTGTGGACAGCAAGTCTCCCTTGCGACGGACATATCCATTACAAGTTTGCGACAGGTTCAAGTGCCACCAATGTATGCAGATAAGACAAAACAGATTGCTACATTCTAGGCACTCTATTTTTGTCTTATTTATCCCGTTTAGGTAATACTTGTCTATCTTATGACAGATATAACCGTTATATATTAGAATTTGTGGTGGAGTTGTGACTTGTGAGTGTACTTTGGGGTGAGTATACCTTTGTTGAAAGAAGACAAACAATGCATAACGCTTTATTGCATTCACCTACCAAAGAAAAAAAACGCACAATGCTTCACATTCCATTTCCATAGGAAGGCCACCACTTTTTTTTTCCTTAGCTTGTCGACCTTAACTTCAATAGTAAGAATCGATCTAGACGGTTGTAAGCGTAAAATAAATTAAATAATTTTATTGTAGAAATTTTTCATGATTATAAGTAACAAGAATCTTAAACAAAAAGGGTATAATTTTAATAAGATAGGGTTTCAACTAACGTGGATTTTTTTTGTGTGAAGCCGCCACAAGCGCAAATTAAATTTAATGCTGATTAATTTGAATTCCTGTCATAACTTATAAGTACCTATATTTTATTACTTTAACAGCTAAGTTAATTAATATTTTGTGAAATATTAAGATATATATACTTGAACATATTCTTTTATAAAAGCATTTTCAGTATAACCTTAACTTATCATAATTTTAATTTCGGAAAATGCAAGCGGTGCCCTTCAGGTTTGATATTTTGCCCGAAATACCCAATTTTTTTATCCAGAAAACTTTAAGAGGTCATAACTCGTGTTTGCGAGGTCAGAAAATGATAAAAAAAAAATTAATTCGATCATCTTTCCTAGAACTACGATTTAGAAAAAAAAAATGTCGTATTTGGATCCCGTAGCTAGGAGTTTTTGTACATTTTACTTTTTTTGATCGAACAAACATTGAGTGACCATATCTCTTGGTCATGAATTCCAAACCCGACAAATTTTTTTTTTCATGTCGTAGTTCTCGGAAAGACAATCAATTTGAAAAAAAAAATCGTCACTTTCTGAGCTTGTAAACACGAGTTATGACCTCAAAGTTTTTCGGATAAAAAAATTGGGTATTTCGGCATAATGTCAAACCTCAAGGGGCACCGCATGCATTTTCGGTTTTAATTTCGTAAAGTAGTTTTTGATAAATTTTGACTAAACTAAAACATTGGTTACTAATCCCCTATATATTAAAAGATTAACACATCTTAAAAATTCCCGCTCAAAATTCCCGCCCATGTATGTTGAAGAGTACTGAAAAATTGCACTCATTGTTATATTCTGACTAATTCTTATATTCTCTTAATATACTCATTGTTAATTGACTCCACTAATTAGCTACACTAATTGGCAAATATATACCGTAAATACATATATATTGAAATGATTTACACAATATTCATCAATCTTTACTTAGATTATCTCACAAATTTCTTACCTTCTTAATCATATAGTAATTCCAATCCCTACCTTCTTAATCTCTACCATAAATACATATATACGAATATTGTTTTTACCGGTTTTCTTTACAAGGCTAATACGCGTTTTAACTACATTTTACATGTAACTTAAATGAATTATTAATGTCATA